>JBDODB010000061.1:0-109216 GCA_039880865.1 Aspergillus proliferans
ATGAAAAAAAAAAAAAGAAAAAAAAGGAAAAAAAAAAAAAAAAAAAAAAAAAAAAAAGACACAAAAAGAATGACCGACGCAGGGGTCGAACCTGCAATCTCTTGATTCGTAGTCAAGCGCCTTACCATTGGGCCAGCCGGCCGATTATGTCTGCCTTTTGCAAGGAGGGTTATGTAAGCTAATTAGTTTTATTTGTGCTTCTGTTCTACAACCAACCACCATGGATGCGAGTATCCCTACTCCGGTGAAACATGTTGACCTGAATTCCATCTGCACAATTAATCTCCGAAGCTTATACTCGTTTATTCCTGCTTCTATTGATTGATTCTGTTTTACATCTCGAAACGAGCCGCGTAGTGTAACACCAGCAAATATATATCCCAGCTTACTTCCCGGTGATATCAAAGACACCACATACCCAACCCATTAGTATTTGTAAACACACCCGGAATGCGGATGAACACCGAACATAACTGACCAAACGAGGAATCAGGAATCAAGGAATCGAGAGGTATTTATCAGCGAATCTAGACAGACGCTACCGGTCGATCATGCCGATTACCTTTGAGCGAATAAATGGGCGAAACGATTGATCGTGTGAGTTGAATGTAAATCATTAGGAATCGAATCTCAATAGCGTGAATGGAGTCAGTACATCAAGTACTAGAATTGGGTCTATGGGGATGAATCCTTGCATATTTATTGAGGGATTTGTATCCTGGCATAGTGCGGAGAACATATTTATTGAACACCAGTATGTAATTGAATGTGTCATATCAGACTCGTATTGGAAATTGGTAACTATATTCTTGGCTACCTTGAATGTACTCCGGAGTACGAGTACAGAGTACACCTACAGACAATCATGATCGACTGCACGAGACCCTGTCACAAGTACAGAGCCACTGGTTTTTTTTTTTTTTTTTTTTTTTTTTTACGTTTTTACGTTTTAACTCCATATCAACCCCAGATTCCATGACGAAATCAGGATATTAGCGATCCTGACCAATGAGCTTATCGGGATCGTTATCAGCTTGGTACTGGGGAATGGTACCGGGTTTGATTGGGCGATAAGGCCCGATGGAATGGTAGACATTCTATGTACTCACATAATGTAGACTTATACAGAGTACAGTACGGAGTGCAGAATCCACTGAGCATACTCCATATGGAGTACTCCGTAGTTTAATATGATATACCGAGAGTACTCCGTCTTCAACTCCGAGTCCATAACTGCAGCCTGACTCTGACTCTTGTGCAGAGTACTCCGGTGGCCAAGTCGTTCCTAGAATTCCCGACGAAAAACATCGGAATCACGAACCAATCGGAGACGAGGAACGTCTTATCAAGGCCAGACGGGGATTAGCGGTGGCCCCACCCGGGCAGCAACAACTATCTCTGACCAATGGGAGAGCACCGATAGGACCGGGGGCGGCGGAGTGTCATCGAATTGCTAAAAGGATTTATAGTATCGCGCCCTATGTATCTCAGTATGTACAGAGTACAGGTATACATAATATCACTGATCACTAGCATCATGTGGTGTTTTGAATAAAGGCTAAAGCTAAAGAGTAGATATAATACTAGCACACTCTAGATTACTGACAAGATATGTAAATATCTAATAGTTATTACTGTTCGAGATATCGCCACAGTATAGTACTCTGTACGGAAGTGGAAACCTATCTTGTCTCTCTTTCCAGACATAGCTTATTCTTATTTCCTCCCGTCCAATCAGCGACTGCTCCACCGCCCCTATACAACCTGGTACTTAGTGTCCTCCGCCCGGTCTTTTTCGTTGGCAGATTTTTCTCTTCATCTACCTCTAGTCATCTCTATCTCAATCTCAATCTCAATCTCTTGTTCATCCATACCCATTGTCAACAGAAACATGGCGGAGGCTCCCTATGCCCCCGACTACGCCTCCTACAACTGGACCGGTGCTCCCTCCAACTATGATGCCCTCTCCACCAACGAACTCGGAGGGGACTCCAGGACTGAGAACCTGAACAAATGGTTTCAGGCCGGTGACCAGGCCTACATCATTACCGCCTCTGCAATGGTCTTGGTCATGGTGCCTGGTCTGGGTTTCCTCTACTCCGGTCTCGCGCGTCGAAAGTCCGCTCTTAGTATGATCTGGGCCTGTATGGCTTCCATGTCGGTCGTCACCTTTCAATGGTATTTTTGGGGTTTCTCGTTGGCCTTTTCGCCTACCGCGACCAATGGGTATATTGGAAACCTGCACAGCTTTGGGTTGATGAAGACACTGGCCAATCCTAGTCCGGGGTCGGCTTTGATTCCGGACTTACTTTATGCCTTCTACCAGGTACTACATCCCTTCGTTCTTTGTCACATGTAGTCAAGACTAATGATTTAGATGCAATTCTGTGCAGTCACCGCCGCTATTGTCATGGGTGCCGTCGCTGAACGAGGTCGTCTCCTTCCCGCCATGGTCTTCGTCTTCGTCTGGGCCACTATCGTCTACTGCCCTCTCGCCTGCTGGGTCTGGAACGTCAACGGCTGGGCCTACAAATGGGGTGTTTTGGATTACGCTGGAGGTGGTCCCGTCGAAATCGGCTCTGGTCTGTCCGCTCTCGCCTACTCGATGGTTCTCGGTCGTCGTCAAGAACGCATGATGCTCAACTTCCGTCCCCACAACGTCTCGCTTATCCTCCTTGGTACTGTCTTTCTCTGGTTCGGCTGGTTGGGTTTCAACGGTGGTTCGTCGTTTGGTGCGAACCTGCGGGCTACCATGGCTTGCTGGAATACCAACCTGACGGCTGCGTTTGGCGCGATTACTTGGGTTATCCTCGATTGGCGTTTGGCTCGCAAGTGGTCCATGGTCGGTTGGTGTTCAGGTACCATCTCCGGCTTGGTGGCAGCTACTCCTGCCTCTGGCTTCCTTACTCCTTGGGCTAGTGTGATTCTGGGTATTGTGACGGGTATTGTTTGCAATTATGCTACCAAGGGTAGGTTCACCCTTCTTTGATGACAATGACTTGAACACAAGCTAACCATAACAGTCAAATACTGGATCCGCATCGATGACTCTATGGATGTCTTCGCCGAACACGGTGTTGCAGGTATCGTCGGCCTCATCTTCAATGCCTTCTTCGCAGACGACTCTATCGTTGGCCTCGACGGCGTCAACACCGGCTCCGGGAGCGGCGGCTGGGTCATCCACAATTACAAACAACTCTACATCCAAATCGCTTACATCGTTGCTACCTGCGCGTACTCGTTCGTCGTCTCCGCCCTCATCGCCTTTATCATCAACGCCATCCCGGGATTGCAGCTGCGGGCCTCCGAGGAAGCCGAATTGCTTGGCATGGACGACGACCAGCTCGGTGAATTCGCCTACGACTACGTCGAAGTCCGTCGTGACTACCTCGCCTGGACGCCCCAGAAGCAGGACCAGCTCGAGGACGGCCATGAGATCCCCGCTGCTGCGCGGTACGGGATTGGCGAGCACTCTGAGATGATGCTCGATGGACAGCCTGCTCCGGATAGTTCGCGGGGGTGGAGCGAGCCGGATAGTGGATCCCAGGAGCTTAAGATGCCGACTGCGCCAAGACAAGTTGCGGAGCAACATCCTGTGGATGAAATTCACGAGGCTTCGTTTCCGCCGTCGTCCACGCAGGTTGATGAGAAGATGGAGTAATCTTTTTACCCACTTTTTTTTTTGTTCTGATTGCGCTTTTGTTTTAGCTTTCTTCCGTGATATCCAGCATGTTCTAGCCTGGAGTTAGCATGTATTCTTGGCGGTTGGCGTTTATTGGGTTGGTTTATTGATTTTGTTGGTTGCATAAAAGGCTGGCGGGTGTACATTCAAAATATCTAGGGTGGGATACTTGGTTAGGGTTTTGTTGATACCACATAGATTTGCTATTGTCCATATGCATAATAATAATATATACTCAGTGCCCGAGTAACAGTAACAAGTATTCTATTCTATACACACTGTACACTCGTTTGTAAACACTACTACTCTGAACTAAAACCGCCTAACCATTCCCCGAACCCTCCCCCTCTCCTCCACACTCAACCGATCAACAACATCCCCCGTCTCTCCGCCCCGAACCACATCCTCCCACTCCTCCTCATCCATCCCCATCACAAGCACCATCTGCAAACATCTCCCAAACGCCTCCCGGTGCTTATACCGTCCTCCACCGATACCACTACCAGCCACGTCGACGGCGGCATTCACGATCCCCGAGACGTCGCGTTCGAGTCTTGTAGCGCCGAGCGCATTGACACGGCCGTGGTACGACCATAGTCTCTTCTCGAGCAGGCGCGAGAGATACGTCGTTGTCACGGAGAGCAACTTGTCGAAGGACGGGGGTGTTAGGATCCTAGACAAGGGCGTGAGGAGGGCCGTCCAGGACGTGGTGAAGCGTGTTGTTGGGCGTTCGGCGCCTGGGTTTGGTCCCGTGTGCATGTCGTTGTCTTCGACGTCGTCGGTAGGGACAGGGGTGGTGGTGGAGGGGTCATCGGGGGAAGGTTGGTATTCGATGTCGCGGAATGCGTCTGCGAGGATTGGGCGTAGGCGCGGCTTGATTACGTTGTTGAAGATGACTTGGATGCCGTCGCTTAGGAGGTCGGAGACTTTTGATTCGAAGGATGAAGATAGGGAGTGGAGGGCTTGGGATGCTTGTTTTGCTTCCGTGGGGACGGGGAAGAGGGAGTCTAGTTGGCTGATTGTTTCTTCTGGTTGGGTTGGGTTTGGGTGTGTCGATGGGAGGGGTGTTCGGGCTTCGGTGTTGTTGGCGACGATGCGGCGGATGTAGTCGACTGCGATATCGAGGTTGTTGATTAGCACGAGGAAGGCGATTACTGTTTGCTCTGGGGGTAGAGCACCCTGGACGACGGGGCGGGGGTAGCATTCGTCGCGCATTTTGCGCTGCGTCATGCCAATGAAGTCGGAGCCTAGGACGCGGGCGAGGGTTGGGATGACGTTTGTGACGACGGTGATTTGCGAGGTTGCTAGGGTTTGTTGGATGACTTTGTTGACGATGTACATGATGTCGTCGACGGCGGAGGTGATGTGGGGAGGGTCGGATTTGAGGGGTTTGTGCGGGTTGAGGGTGAGGCCTGTTGGGGACTCGTCGAGCTGGAAGGCTTTTTCGACAGAGCGGCGGACGAAGAAGGTTGTCATTGTGTTGAAGGGGGTTGCGAGGCGGGTGGTGATTTTCTTGGTGAGAGGGGAGTCGGCGAGGAATTGGGGGAGGGTATGTTTTTCGTCCTCCAGGTTGCAGGCGTCTGCTAGGAAGCGGCAGTAGAGGGACCAGCGTCCTAACATGATTCCCGTTTCGCTCAAGAGGCCGTCGATTTCCTTCATGTCCACGCCTTCATCTTCACCTCCTGTAGCCGCGCGCGCTGGCGAATGGGATCGCGGTGCACCCGGCCGTTGAGTAGGCAGGAAGCTCTGCACCAAGAAGGTAAATGCATAGGATTTGATATCCGTCAACTTGCGATCCACATGTCGTTCATCGCCCCAGGTATCGAGGACAATGCCTCCCTGGACATCCGCCTCAAGCTGCAACCGCTCAATAACGCGGTTCATCTTTCTAGGCCCGTAGTGCCGCTCAACCAATCCCCCATGACCATCGATAATCTGCGCAATATGCTCAAACAACTTGGTCAACGCATTCGCATAAAAGAACCCCTCTCTACCCCCGGTGCCAGCATTCAAATTCGCGCGCGCTCGCGCAGCAACGCCCTGACACACATACCGCCCATACACATCCAACCCAACCTCGGATCTCCCAATAAGCGGAAACAGCTTGAAGAACCTCGTGATCTTCGCCCCATTCCCCTCCTTAACCGCCTTATCAAACTCCCTCAAAAACAACCCACACAGCGACTCCGCCGCTGTATCCAACGTGACATTCGGCGGATCCGGCACTTCAGCAGTCGGAACCATCTCCCCTGCAAACGCGCCCTTCACCACATCGTCGGGAATCTGCGCCGCCCGATGCAAGTAACTAGCAGCAGTCTCCCAATCCTGCGGCGCACCCATTGACCCAGAAACACCAAGCACACAAGCCTTTAACTCAGCGACTTGCTCAACAACATCCAAGGTCGCCTTCACACGAGCCTGTTCCAGATCCAATCTCCGAACGGCACTCGAAATCCGGTCCGCCGTGACGGCCGCTGGGGAGAGCATGCCATGGCGGATGGAGCGGGTGGTTGTTGTTTGGGAGCCGAGATTGGCGCGGAGCAGGTCCAGACGGGAGAGTTCGCGGGAGAAGTCTTTTTGAGATGCGACGAGGGCGTCCAGACGAGATGTTACGTTGGCCTCTTGGGTGTGTAGGTGGGATAGGGTGGCTTTGATTTCGGCGACGGAGCTGGCGTTGAAGATGTCTGGGTCGGTGGACGGGGAATTGGGTTGCGGTTGCGGTTGCGGGGATTTTTCTGAGTTTGGAGAGGAGGACGAGGGTGAATCTGCGTGTCCATTGACAGCGCTAGCTGGTGCGATGGCCATTTTGGCAATTGGAGAAGACAATGGATTGTTGGAGATGAGAGATTAGGAGATGTTTATGCGAGGTGGTCTTCCGCGGGGTGAAGGCGGTGAGTGGCTTTGGCGGAGTCACGATACCATGAGCATTCAATTGAAGAGATTGGATATATTAATAATAGTTTTGTAGAAAAAAGAGAATAACTAATCCCTGCGACGTGAATGCCCAATATGAATGCGACGATGCAACATGACAGACACCTCAGGCATGAATTACCCGATCGGGCACATCTCAGCTCGACGTCATGACGAGATTTCCTCTCCCGCATCTTCTCAGATCCCATATTAGTCCGTATTAGTTAGAAAAGATCTATCATATTATATACACCTAAATACCGCCACCATCGGCCGCCGTCGCAGACCTCGACATCATCACAAGCCCAAATCCGGCCGGCGAGGCATCATGGGCAACGAACCGTCCACTTTGGTGGACGAAGAAACGCCTCCGTCCATATTGGAGAAGCGCACGGTGGACGCCCTGGCCCAGTATGTCCACGAGAAGCGCGTGCGAAAGATCGTGGTTATGGTATGATATAGCCTACCCCGCGAAGAAATAGAATATATAGCTAAATACAAACAGGTTGGAGCAGGAATCAGTACATCAGCTGGAATCCCCGACTTTCGCTCCCCGGATACTGGCATCTACGCAAATCTTGCGTTTTTAGATTTACCCGATCCCGAGGCTGTCTTTGATATCAGTTTCTTCCGGAGAAACCCCAAGCCTTTCTATGCTTTGGCGCGCGAGTTGGCACCGGGTCGGTATCGGCCTACGATCGCGCATTCATTTATCAAATTACTCTACGACAAAGGTTTGCTGCTGAAACACTTTACGCAAAACATTGACTGTCTCGAGCGGCAGGCGGGGGTGCCGGGCGAGATGCTAGTCGAAGCGCATGGGAGTTTTGCGAACCAGCATTGCATTGAGTGCAAGGCAGCATATCCCGAACAGGAAATGAAAGAGCACGTGGAAAAGGGTGAGGTACCGACGTGCAAGGAATGCAAGGGTTTGGTGAAGCCGGATATTGTGTTCTTCGGGGAAGCTCTCCCGGAAGATTTCTTTTTGAACCACGAGCTTCCTGGCGAGGCGGATTTGTGCATTGTCATGGGGACTAGTCTCCAGGTGCAGCCATTTGCTAGTTTACCGGGGTTTGTCTCGGATGGTGTTCCCCGTGTGTTGATTAACCTGGAGCGTGTAGGCGGGATGGGTTCTCGTCCGGATGATGTACTAATTCTTGGGGATTGTGATGCTGGGGTGCGGAAATTGGCCGCTGCATTTGGATGGTTGGAAGACCTTGAAGCGTTGTGGGAGGAGACGAATCCGGATAAGGATGCTCGGGATGCCGAGATGGCGCCGTTGCAGACCAAGGACGAGCGACTCCACGACGAAGTCGAGCGGTTGACCAGTGAAGTGGACCGGACACTGGGGCTATCGGGTGCTTACGAACAGAAAGTGCGAGGGCATTTGGACGGTCAGCGGGCGAAGGAGGAGGTCAAGCAGGCGTCCGGGGCACAATCGGCCGATGAGGGAGAGGCCGAGGGGTCGGGATTGGGACATGTATTTCCGCATTTGGCGAAGAAGAAGCCATCACTCTGAGCATTTTGTTATTTTTACATATAGTAGTATTGCATCTACTAGTACAGAGAGTATAGTTGTACCCCGTAAGTATTCCGGAATATGTTGAATGTTATGCATATGTAACCCAAAGCATAAACCGGTGAAATCGGTTGGAATGACTTCATGTCCGTTGCGGGGCCTCACTTTTGCCCCACGATACTGCCAGTTTCTTCTCTGCACTCCGGTTTTTCTCTTTTTTCTTCACTACACCTCTTCAATTTTACTCTTCAATACTTATATCTTTACTTATTACAGCTGCCAAAATGGTCGGACTTGGTCCCAAGACGCCTCAAACCCGCAAGGGTACGTGAGATCTCCCTCCTACGGCAATGCGACAGCCGTTGCGCCTACCACCAGCGATGGCACAATACAATGGGAATAATGCATTGAGGTAGTTGCTGATGATTACAGGATCCTCCATTGTGGAATTGCCTCAGAACCTCCAGCACCAGATCCAGGAGTATGAGGAGACCTTCACCGTCAGCACCGAGACTCTGAAGAAGGTGGTCGACCACTTCGAAAAGGAGCTCGAGAAGGGTGAGTTAGCTTACACTGGACTTCTACCGTGTCTTCTAGTATACTTATAATGCGCAGGTCTCAGCGTTGAAGGTGGTAACATCGTAAGCTGCCTCCCCCCATAACCTCCGATAAGAATGCGACACTGACAAGTCAGCCCATGAACGTCACTTGGGTTATGGGCTTCCCCAACGGCCACGAACAGGGGACCTTCCTGGCCCTCGACATGGGCGGTACCAACCTTCGTGTCTGTGAAATCACCTTGACCGCGGAACAGGGTGCCTTCGACATCACCCAGTCCAAGTACCGCATGCCCGACGAGCTCCGCACGGGCACTTCGGAGGAACTCTTTGAGTACATTGCCGACTGTCTGCAGCAGTTCCTCGAATCCCACCACGAGGGCGAGAACCTGTCCAAGCTGCCCTTGGGTTTCACCTTTTCCTACCCTGCTACCCAGGACTACATCGACCACGGTGTTTTGCAGCGCTGGACCAAGGGTTTCGACATTGATGGTGTTGAGGGTCAGGACGTTGTTCCTATGCTGGAGAATGCCTTGAAGAAGAGGGTGCGCTTCCTATAAACTCCATGAAGGAAGCTACATTTGCTAATACAACGCAGGGCCTCCCCATCAAGGTCGCCGCGTTGATCAACGACACCACCGGAACCCTCATCGCGTCCGCATACACCGATACCGACATGCGCATTGGCAGCATTTTCGGCACCGGCGTCAACGCTGCCTACATGGAAAACGTCGGTTCCATCCCCAAGATCGCCCACCTCAACCTCCCTCCCGAGATGCCTGTCGCCATCAACTGCGAATACGGCGCCTTCGACAACGAACACATTGTCCTCCCCCTCTCCAAATACGACCACATCATCGACCGCGAGTCTCCCCGTCCCGGCCAACAAGCCTTCGAAAAGATGACCGCTGGTCTGTACCTCGGTGAAATCTTCCGCCTCGCCCTCCTTGACGTCGTTGACAACAAGCCCGGCCTCATCTTCCGCGATCAGGACGTCTCCGCCCTGCGCAAGCCCTACCTCCTCGACTCCTCCTTCCCCGCCGCCATCGAAGAAGACCCCTACGAGAACCTCGAGGAGACCGAGGAACTCGTCGAGCGCAAGCTCGGCATCAAGCCTACCATGGCTGAGCTCGAGATGATCCGCCGTCTGGCGGAGCTCATCGGAACCCGTGCCGCCCGCTTGTCTTCATGTGGTGTCGCTGCCATCTGCAAGAAGAAGAACATCGACTCTTGCCACGTCGGTGCTGACGGGTCCGTCTTCACCAAGTACCCCCACTTCAAGGCCCGGGGTGCCCAGGCTTTGCGCGAGATTCTCGACTGGCCTGCCGAATCCAAGGACAAGGTTTCCATCCAGGCTGCTGAGGATGGATCCGGTGTTGGTGCGGCGCTCATTGCTGCGCTGACGCTTAAGCGGGTCAAGGCGGGTAACTTGGCTGGTATTCGGGACATGGAGGATATGAAGCAGCTTATTTCGTGATTTCTTTCTACATTCCCCTTGTATTCTGACTTGCGTTCTGTCACTGTTTTGTTATTATTTCGGTTATTGGTGTTCGATTGGTATGGAAAAATATGTCTGATTAGATGATAGAAAAGCGCATCACATCACAACATGTACGTGCTGTCAGACCTGGTATATACTGAAATATATATGCATCTAATCATAAATTACATTGTCTAGAGTGCCTTATTCGGAAGGCGCGCAAGCTCGGATTAACTAGTTAACTAACTAGTTAGTTAGTTAGGATTTACTAATACCGGTCCCAGCCGTCAAGCATGCTTCTGATATCAGACTCCTGCCAAACCACCTTCAACCTTCACACACGTCTTGCAGACTCCATGGCCAGCAACGACTTTTGAGATTATAAAACGCTCTTTCTGGAGGCGGAGAGAAAACAGAAACGAGCAGAGGAACAAATTCGACAAACGACCTTTGGCGAGCTCATTCGATATGGCCACAATGTCATTGCAGGATCCTTGACAGTTGCACCTGAATCTCGCTGCACCTCAGGAAAAATATCAGCCCTGATCGGAAAACATTGCCCAATAAAGCTGCGCCCATGGACTGAATGTCAAATCCAGCAGGAAGAAATCTATCGCTCTGTTTGCAGGTATCTTGGATCAACAGGGGAGACAGGGGAGACAGCACCTTGGATTTTTCCACCCATCATAGTGCTGATGTATGAGGGACAAAAAGCTGAAAAAATACTGATAAGCAGTGAACAGGACCTAGAGGGCTATGAGTGATCTGCTGTGGAGGATTGTGTACAGGACATAATCACAGAGCTCTGCAAGATACCTGCTGCTCAAGATGAATTCCACCTGGGCAATGGTGTCTGATATAATAACCATGCCAACAGCCTTCCTGATCAGTTTTGCATACACTGCATTGGCAATGGCACTAGCACTCTTCTCACCACAATTGAGTATAAGCTACCTCACAAGCTACCTGTTGAGAGCCTTTGCAAAGGTCTTAGATCTATAGATTTTTGGGGAAAGGTAGCCAAGGCTCATGATGCCCCCCGCTAGACGGTGACGAACTGACCGGCAGTACGTGGAGCCTGCCTAGGGCGTAACATTCGCAGTGCCTAACCAATGGATGAGGATGAGCTTCTCAACACAAAGCATCATCGGGGAAAGTAAAGTCTCACCACCAATCAAAATCCCTGGTCTTCCCACGCATATTCTGCCCAATCTTCCAGGTCAATATCGTCAATTTCGATATCGACCTCCTGGGGGCTCTTTTCCTCGTCTTTGGCGCGCAGCATAAGGCGCTCGAACTCGATAACAAACGATCCGCCCGTCACCCGAACCTGTGAACTGCCTTTGTTTTTCGAGATTTTGACTTCTTGGTCCAGGCGTGCCTCGATTCCATTGCTGCCTTCCTCCCCAACCCACTTCCGGATTGTGAACTCTGGGGTGTGCCGGTTTGCCGTTATGGCCAGGCCGATTTTGATCTTTCCATCTGTCTGGCAGATCCAGGACTTGGCGTCATTGTCGGTCTTCGTGCGAGATCTGGAATATCCCACCTCCATTATGAGCGATGGCCATCCTTTGTTCCTGTTTTTTGGCAGACGGCGCGGCTGCATACCAGTATCTGGTCGCTTTCGGCGGGATCGAAGGGTGATCTCGGTGGACCCTGTGGATAGGACGTCTCGTTTCAATCCCATGGGATCTAGCTTGTCTCTGACTATGTCGTAGAGGTTGCGGTGGAGGCTTTCGTGGACTGGGCTTAGGCCCATCTTGAGCAGGAGTGTGTTTTCCATCACCGAGAACTCTTTAAAATAGTGGATGATAATATCCAGTTCCAGATGATCTTGGTTCTCACAGAGAATTTCAGAGAGCAGAGTGTGCTCATCAATGTGCGAAACGATCAAGTACTGGCTCTGTGTGCCATCTCTATCATTTACTAACAGGGCCTCTTGGCGTCTGACCACATCCAAGAGCTTTCTTTTACCCTGATATCGATGTGTTTGGGTTCCCGACGGCAGACTGTCCAGAATGCCTTTGCCATGATTTCTGTTTTCTGTTGCTGGAAGCGTATCTTTCGACGCCATTTTGTCTATCTTTTTCGGTTGATGCCCTTGGGATGCTGGTAAACTTATGAAGTTCGGAATCTGACTCTACACATATACGACTATCTGATACTCGAAGGTCCCAACTCTGTCCTATACTATATAATTACTTCATCGTGATGCCATTGTATGTCGTTGATGTTTGTCCTCGGCCAACGTCACCCACTAGGACCTACGCAGCATCGCCCGGTCAAGGCTCCCCGTCCGGGCTGTGACTGGGCTGAATGAGTATTGGCGCATTTGAATGGCGATGTAAGGCAGATGCGACATTGGGGGCCGTGTCATTGCCACTGGGGAGCAAATCAACCGGGGGGGTGGTTAAGCATCCATCGAAAATACACAATCCTCCTATATAGATTTAAAGATCTCAAGTCCTCGTTATAAAAGCCATGATAAAGAATATTTGCTGTCATTTATTTTCATCTGCCAGTTCCTTCTTTCTCCCGTGATATCTGACTATCGTCGCCCATCGAATGGACAAGTTGAGCGTGATACACATACACCAATATAAGCCGTCGACCGACCCCCAAATACCATCATGAAGCTGACATTCTCCTTTACATTCCTACTGGGGAGCCTTCTTGTAACGCCTTTGACCTCCGGTCTCTGCTAGTTAGGAATACCGACTGACTCCTCTTTAGGTCCCAATGACAAATGTACGGACATCGAGGCAAGGGATCGAGGAGTTCCAGAGCCAACAATCCCATCGGTCGAAGTCCCTTCCTCCTGGTTGGTGAATTCCAAGCCTGATGAACAGGTGACCACGGAGCCGGATGATCCTCATCAGGTACTTGAGGAGCGAGGAGAGCTGGAAGCTCGTGCCGACTGCCAGACTTCCAAATGGGCCTATGGGACAACAGGTTTCCCACCAAGACATGGTACAAATTGATTGACAACACGGGTATACTGGACCAGAGTGAGATCGAACAGTATGCGGAAAAAGCATACGACCAAGTCAAAGGCAGGTTCGGAGATGGGATCGTCATGGCTGGCTCCCTACATGTACTTAACATTGGAATTCTCGTGGCGCCGAAGCCACGCCCAGCCTATTCCGGAGCGCAAAATGAGGAACAACTGGCCGGGTGGGTGGTGGATAAAGGGAAGAAGTGGTATCCGAAATGGTACCGAAATTGGCAACAGCGGGTCAGCAGAAAACAGCAGGGGCAGACCACCTTGGATCTGCTGCACGTGGAGGATTTCCTAGCAATAACAGCTGTGAAGCTGTATAAAGAGAAGAGGAAAGCCAAACCGGAATCGCCCATCAATCTCCCCACAGGCGCAAAGGGTGCCGTTTGGGGTAAGTACAACACCGAGGATCAAAGGGTCGGTCTCAAGCGTCCATACGGATCGACTGGAGCAGCCACCATTGACCCGTCGTGTGATGCGCTTCAGCATGAGCTCAATATCAACTGGATTACCTCTTAGGAGAAGGCAGCGGAATGATTGAACGTATACATGAACTTATACCATATGTATGTGGATGTGAGATGACGGGTGGTCAACAGGTGGCCAGGATTTTCTGATAGAATATCATTTGCTCATCATATTAACGCCAAAGTTAGGTACAAACAATACAAACACGAGTAAACTCATGACTGCATAACTTATGCATACTTCGTCGGTATTTTTAAGTATTTTACGATTTTTATATTACCGTACATCTATATTCTATATCTTCTGGCTATCCGAACATTTGCCTATTAGGATATCAAGCAATAGCAGGAGTTGATTTTTATATACTTCCAATGTCTAATTCATATAGTTCTATATGTAATTGTTGGAAAATCAAGAAAATGGGGACTTGATGATTTTATCATGAACTTTGCAGATCTACATGGATAATTAATGGATATCATGCAGATAATCCAAGGATATTCATATCATATCTGCACTAGTGTTTGTTTAAACCTATCTGTCACAGGCTGCGCCTGTCGCATAAGCGATATGTTATTTGGGCGGAGAGTATCGGACGGAGAGATTATCGGAGGAACTATCTTCCCCGCACTGCGTGACCTTTTTCAAGGGGCACATGACCTGTGCACTCCGCTCGCTTGGGTGCGCCGCTCGCTTGTGGATTACGTTATTCAATATGACGATATTCGCGTTAATACAATAGCAAGCCGCCGGATAAATTACATCGTCTTAATGAAGTTTGACTGTATTTACAAACCATGCCTACCGAATCACTGGGTGGGATTCCGGACATATTGACGGGCCAAGTAAAACATGGCCCGCTCAATGGGCCACCAAACCAGAAAGGCACAGCCCAGAACAATCATGACAGAGTTCGACTCCCCCCGGCACGCTGCTTTCTCGTTCTTTTGATAATAGTGGCATTTGACGTAGTGTTCCACGGGCAGTGCAATGCTGCCAACGGCCAGCCTATTTGTAAAGTATGAGCCTTGTCCAACTATCCAGGTAACTTTTCATGATGGCCTCTCTTACATGATCAGAATCCAGCGTACATAGTAGAAAACACGCGAACAGGCAGGATAGCGGTGGACATTTTCACAGGCGCGACCCGCGGACTTGACTTCTTTCGTCATGCTGTGTGAGGTTCACGGACACATGCTGTGGTTTTTCAGCATTGAAGATTCTTCGGGGCGAAGGTTTCGTTTTATAAGGGGGCTAAAATTTTAAGCTAAGCGGCGAGTGGCGCAATTGGATGGCTGGAGCGACCTATGGGGTTTAAAATTTGGGGTCTAGTTCTGAAACCAGCTTAACTAGTCGATGTGACGGCTCAACGCCAGACAAACAGCGCCAACATATCAAACGATGCCATACAAGCAATATGGGCAAACAAAGGCTTAAGCCGCACCACACAAATGTCTATAAAGACCGTTCATCGCCTAGATAGATTTCCTTTTCTTCTTCTTCCCCAGATTCGATATTCTCGTCGTTAGGCTACCTGGTCTAGATATGAATATTATTCGTTTTATCTGCTAGTTTCCGAGCCCGTGACATCTGCTGTGGTGGAGTTCCAGTTTGCACTGAGCACTTGGTCTACAACTTGTAGAGCGGGTTCTAGCACATTGATAGAGTGGGCTTCAGCACATTGATTAGTCTGGTCAGTTCTCATTGGCTGTTCAATGGATTCTGGTTTCAACAGAATCTGCTGGCGATAGTCATCCTTTTTCTGCACCTTCATGCTGGGTCGGCTTAGGGCATCAGCCAGAGTATTCTCTCAGCCAGGGCGGTAACAGATCAGGAAGTAAAATTGGGAAAGGAACTCAGCCCACTGGGCTTGTCGGGCATTCAACTTCTTAGTAGTCATAAAGTATTCCAGAGCACGATGGTCAGTATATATGTTGAAGCACTCTTGAAGTTGTAGTCCTTCTAGCTGTCACGGGCTCGGAATAGAAGATAATATTGAACGGAGTTCTTATCTAAACTATTGTAGCCATCGACGAAAATATCAAATCTGGGGAGGAAAGAGAAGAGGAAATCTATCTACAGGAAACGGAGGTTTTATAGGCGTTTGTTTGACATCACCACTGTCTCGTCTAGCATGCTGGTGCCGTTTGTCGGTGTCAGCCATTGACGCAGCACTGAGCCGTTGACGCAGTGTCAAGCCGTCACACCTGGGCTAGACTTTTCCTGTATCATCATTCATTTTATTTACAGGTGCTTTCTGCTCGAGTTCCTTTAGTTCAGGGGTTGAGGTCTTGGTAGGGCAGTCATGAGCAAGATGTCCATGTCCTTGACAGTGGAAGCAACGGCCTTCCTTCATCAATCGGTCACATCCAACACCACCAGCCTGTGGTGCGGTAGGGCTAGAGCTTCGGGAGTTGGTTCCTTCTTGACAGTAGCTCCAGGTCGATTGTTTCCCTTACTCGTGTCCTTGTTGGGAGTGAATATTCGGTTCTTCTGGTTCCGGTGATTGATGACCTCAAGACGGCTTGCGGTCTGGGAAACGGCGCTGGAGAACTCCTGGAATGTGCTATTGCTGAAGCTGTTGGTGATACACAGCTCTTAGAGCTTGGTTGTCAATTTGGTGTAGAGCTCTTCCTTACAGTCACACTGCAATGCCGGCTTCAGCTGCAAGGTAGATGAATTCAGACAGGAAGTCATGAAACTTGTCACTGGCCTTCATGTACAACTGATGGAACTGGTGCTTTGCAGTCGTGACACAGTTTGGGTCGTCATAGATTGTTCTCAAGTGATCAAGCATACCCGTTGAATCAGTATATGGGTTTACAACACCCTTTCGCATACGGGGGGGTGATGTGCTTACGGGCCTTACCCTCACATCGACTAGCCACATACGCCATGCGGAGTTGAGCGGTATCAAAGTGGTCAGCATTTGCAGCGAGCTTCTGGGTCATCAGGAGCAACCAGTCTTCAAATCGAGGCTCCTTTCCATCAGTTAACATTGGGGGATCGGGGACTGCGTTACACTGGGCTGTGAGGAATGGACAGCAACAGACAGTCGAGCTCCTGCTGAATGAAGGACTTGATGTGAATGCAAATGATACTGAGATGAAGTCTGCCCTGCATTACGCTGCGAGCCAAAACAACAAAATGCCGACACAGCTCCTTCTCAAATATGGTGCAAAGATTGAAGCTCAGGACATATGTGGGCAGACTCCCCTGCTAGTCGCTGCAGGTGATGTTGGAAACATGACTCCACTGCACTATGCAGTTGGAACCGGAAGCCGCCAAATTATCGACTCGCTTCTTAAGGCGGGTTCTGACGTCAACATGGGTATTGAAAGGAAAATTGGACCATAACCACTGAATCTGGGCGACCAGTTTACAAGGAATTTCGGGTGCCTGAGGCGGCAAAAAAGAAAATCAACGACGCTGTTGGCCTTACACCACTGCATTTTGCGGCTTGCATTGGCCATAATGCAATGACAGAGTATCTTCTCAGCAAAGGCGCCAACCCGAATGCACGCTGCCACAATGGGGATACACCATTGCATATCGCTCTCCGAAGAAGCCTTCTAAAAAAAGGTGTAGACGGCCAAAAACCAATATCTTGCTATGCATTGCCTGATTACGACGAATGGACAGATAATAGGTGGCACGTCGAACTCTCTGCTGACTACATCACTGATGATGAAGAAGACGTGCGGGATATCTACTAGTACATTGAAGAACGGTTGGCAGTAATCAACACCATTCTTGCCAGTACCGGCGTCAACGTTAACATCCAAAACATTAAGCATGGCTCTCACCTCCATATGCTTAAATATGACGACTGCAACGCAGATATCATTGTTTGCAAACTGCTTGAGCTGGGGGCCGATATCTTTGCGTGTTATAATGGAGACCAGACAGCTCTGCACCTTGCCTGCAAATCGGGCGCTTCAACCATTGCTTGCGACTTTCTTGACAGAGGTTGCTCTATTGAGACCACTGACCTGAAGGGTCTAAATGCTTTGCATTATGCTGTTCGCGCCAATCGATATGATACTGTTAGGATGATCTTGGATAGAGATGAACAACTGGCTCAACATCTTTGCCGTGATGTGGACGCACGAGGTAGAACCTTAATGCACCACCATTTAGAAGTCGCAAGCTGCTCTACTGAAATGATTACTGTCCTGTTGTTTTATGGAACGAGGTTGAATGATGTTGATCAAGATGGGAACACGCCACTCAGCCTACATCTTCAGAGATCCAATTGGGCAGGTCAAGCAGAAATCTGTCACTTTCTTTTGGAGCACAGTGCTGACGCTCTCTGGAGAAGTCCAACAGGCCAAAATTTAGCCCATCTGGCAATGTGCAAACCTATGGCCGATGCCAGCATTTTGGAGGCCCTATCAGATCATGGAGTTGATGTGGCGGCAAAAGACACGAGTGGAAAGAGCATTCTACACTATGGGGCTATTCATGGTTCATTGAGCAAGGAGATCCTGAACTTCATCCAGAGGAACAATCTCTTTTACCTTGATGACGAAGACGCACAAGGAAAAACATCATTTATGTACGCAGAAGAAGCTTGCAAGGAGCGTCCATGTGGAGATAGATGGAGATATTCTCTGGAGAATTTACACAGCCTCTAAGTCAGAGTTGGCTTAATAAACTGCGCTTGGTCTTAATCAAGTAACAAATATGCAAGCCATTTTTCCAAAAAAGAATTCCCATATCATTCCAATTGGCGTCATTTCAGCTGTAGTTCGTCATTCACATGTTGTTCTCAGGCCGTGGTGTCCCTCAGCAGTTCATTTTGATTCCGGGTATCCTGCTTGCTTTGAATTTGTTGACAGCGTTAATGGTCAGATAATGAAGTCAATCATAATTTTTGAAACGGTGTTCTCTCGGATCGTAACTCAGAGGGGAGTTCGGGAGTCGATTACTTTGGACTATGATGTCTACTGCCTATGCCATCGTCTTCCTAGTAGCCTCAGCCGCCATCTTTCTTATGGTTTAGGCATACTACGGCCTAAGTTTTAGAGAGACGATGGCCTAGGCTTAGGAAAGTGACTATCTCCAGCCTTCGAAGCTTGGTCATTGATGAGTGGACTGGTTTGTGATATAATGCATGAATAGAAAAGTAGGATAGAATGGACGACATTAGGTAGCCACATACACAATAGGGGGCGCTTATCAGTCGGCTCATTTAATACAAAGCAGATTGTGATCCCAAAAGGCGCTTGATACTACTTGATACAATGAGATGAGACGAGCCTTTGAGCAAAAACTGTGTAAAAAAACACCTCAATGGTAGACAGAAAGGCTTTAGAGGACAATGTTGTATTGTTATTGCCAGAAGTGATAGGCAGCTCACAAAATCTCGCGCCAGCGGCTCTCTACTCGATGAATGTCAGATGCATGCCGTTGAAATTCCATCTTATGCAGCATCCACTGCGTCATCACGCCGTTTCCATTCACCCACTACCGAATTGGAAGTCGGGTACGAGAGAAGTCGCTGAAGGAGTAACTGAAGAGGATGCATATCATCCTGTAAAGATGATTCTTCGTCCCTGATTTCATCCTTTACTGCGGTATTGGACAACTGCGCCTCAATATCCAAAAACGCTTGCTCTTCATCAAAGTTCTCTCAGACTTGATGCTGTAAGGCCCTCAACGACTGTTGTTGCGTGTTCTTCAATTCTTTCTGTTGTTGGTGGATATGATTCAGTAAGCTCGCTTGCTGGGACTCCTCGTAATGGACGCGAGCGTTGTGTAGATTGTGACGGGCCCTTTCCAGGTCTGGATGATCCTCTATCTGGTCCCTCTGCGGCTTGGTCAGATACCGTGGCCGCTGTGTCTCACCAACGACTCTGCCGGGTAACAGCCCGCATCAGTTCCACATCTGGGTCGAGGCCACAGATAACCCGGATCATATCTGTGTCAAGTTGCAATGGGTGATAATGATTAAGAAAGGTCTGAGGGCTGGCATGCTTCATGATCAGCATGTGTTGTTCCTTGCTGACCCACCCTGTAAAGCTGTGTCAGCCACTGGGCAGATAGGAAGATTCAATGAATTCTTGGCACAAGATTGCCACTTACCACTCTCATTGATCACCTTACCGCTTCCATATCGGAACTGGTGCGCATGAAACGCCCCTTTCCAGCCGCGGATCTCCCCATAAGTGACCAACGTGCTCGACATCGCTGTCTTTGACATCTGCTGGGTCCAGTGAATAGTCGGAACCCCTTTGACTAATTCAGTTTTGCAGAATAGATACCAATTAGCTTTGTCCCGGTCTAAAGGTACAAGGAGCTGCTCGCAGCCTTTGCTAATGAAGAGCTCGCGCAGCTGGGTCTTTGAGGTCAAGTTTGGGTTCCGGAACGCTCAAGCATGGAAGAGAATCCCAAACAGTAACGTATGCAGGCAGAGCACTAATGATGGCCTGTAGATCACTTCCAGGAGTGCAAAGGTTGTCTACAGAACGTCCGTGTGATAGGAGCCAGTGCAGGCAAGAAGGGTAGAGGAAATTGGCCAAATTACAATTTAGTTTGCCTGAGAAACTTTTTTGTCCCCTCTGCGGTGAGTTCAACCAGAGGAATTGGAGGTCCACCGCAAGGATCCTTCTGAAGGGAAATTTGAAGATCCTTGAACTGGAGACTCAGTAGCGCGTTTCTCTGATGAACAGTGAACAGACCCAGGGAATTGAACAGGCACACTTGAATACGCTGGAACCCAAGATAGAACTTCTTTTCTTGCGTAGACAGGATGGTTTCATTAAATGGACCAATATCCTCGATATAGACCGGCGTCTTCTTTCCAGGTTGGGTGTCTAACCCGTTCTCTTGGACTAGATATTTGATGCCCTGCTACTAGTTAGACCAGGAAGCCCAGCAGATACGGCTGTTGTTACTTACCCTCCGCACTTTTGAGCCATCCTCATCATCAATTTTGGTATTGGTTAACTTCTGGTAATATCCTCAAAGGTTCCTCCAATCCGTCTCCAATGAGCTGGACTTGTTGATGCCTTTCAATTGTCGGCCCTTTTTTCCTCGCTGGAGTTTAAGACACCAGCCTAAGAAACGGTACATGTCATTGTTTGATGCCTGGCGCAGGGCCTCCTCAGGTTCCCACCATTTTGGAATCTCAGGCTCCAGACGTGTCTGCTGTCACAGTACCTATAACTTCATCAGCAGAGGCCGACTAAGAAGCAGCACCACTAGAATAACAGACCGTTTCCAGCGGGTTTCAATCCGCTCCCACCGCAAGATTGTTCCTTCTGCCTTATCAAAATCTTCGGGGATCTCAAACAGGTCGATCCCAGTATCATCAAGCGGGTCGTCGTAGAATTCTCCCGCGTCATCAGGTTCTCCTGATTCCAAAGTGGGGTGGCTTTCATCCGCCCGAAAACGTTTTCGTGGGCTCGGGGTATCGTCCGGCTCCGTCAAATCCGTCTCATAAGTAGCGTCACGCTGTGAGGCCGAAAATGGCAGCCATTTGGTAAACACAAATTGTCAGACTGCAAAATTTATGATTAAATGAATCTCAATCTAGATTCACTAGATTATGATGTTATATTAAAGACGGAGACATTCAGTTTCATAACAAAGGATGTATAAAAAAAACAAGGAAATAACACTAATAATACGCAAACTCATCATCCTCGCGTCTTGTACGCTTCCGGGCTCTCACTGATGCACGTACCGGAGTGTTTCCTTCAGGTGCAGGCAGCATAGGCTCAGTAGACTCAGTTTCATCATCCTCTCCTTCTTCCTCCCCTTCTTCTCCTCTTCCTTGGTCATCCCCCTCTTCAGTATCACTAATCTGTTTAATGCCTAGCTCATCAGGATCATCCTCCTTTGCCTCCTTTTCTACTTCAATATCATTATGAGAGAGGAATTCTCTGACATATACAGTCTCATCTTCTTCAGTATCAAACTTCGAGGTACAGTGGAATATCATGAGTTCCTGGATTGTTGTCGCGTTCAATCGTCCTCGGCGATAATGGCAGATATCGCGAGCAGTATTGAATAGCCGTTCAACACCAGCTCCTGTTGCCGGCACTGAAAGAACATCTCGCGCTAGAGCTGCAAGCGCAGGAAAGTGATGCTGATGCTCTTTCCAAAAAGATAAAGGCTTAACCTCAACAGTATCTAATACTATACATATTTGTAAGTCGTAAGGTTACATGTCAAGGCCCAGATAACGTGGTCATTCTATATATGTACTTTATACTCGAAATATATTTTCGCGACAGTACATGCAATCAAAACCACATCCACATTTATAACTGTGTTACTTTCGCATTTTTATTGGGTTTGTTGTAAGTTGTAAATCTTATAACTACGCTCATATAGTTATAGTAGTTATATATATTGTAAATATGAGTATATGGTTAACTTATACATGTCCACATATATATATTGCTGGATGTGTCTGGGTGTATATGCACATATATTTCGATAATATGGACTTTGAATGAAATGAAGTAATTCCTGATAATCACCCACAAAAAAGCCCTGCAGGATCATAGACCGTCTCTGGGTCTCTGGGAGCGCTAACTTGTGCTTTACTATATATGGTTACCGGAATGGGTCTAGTGTGGTCGATTCCATGGCGCGTTCAGAGGGAGGAATGCTTCATGTGTTCGGACCTCATCACCAGCCAAAATGGTTCCACGTAAACGGAGATTTGACGATGACATTACATGGAAACCATCCTTATCAAAACGCCAGAGACAGAGTCAGCATGATGCTCAAACACATCGAACTTCAGGTGACCCAGCAGATGGCCATACATTCCTTGCCTACACTAATCTTCCTGATTATCACAGGCGCGATACCCATTCCCTTAGCAGCTGTTCATTATATAGAGCCCACAGTCGCCCAAAGATCCCTCCGAGCTCCTATCCAAAAAGTATGAATATGATTTGCCTGGAAAAGCCTTTTACCACGTTTATAGAAAGATGCAGGACCTGGTAGGTTATCACGCTTCCATTTTGCATTGGCATTATGGGCTGAGAGTGCCTGTATCTCACGCGACGGCTCATGATTCTATCTTCCCACCCAGTCGACTCCCTCGCCTAGCATCTCGCATCCATGCTGACAACTGTCTTATTCCTTCCGCTTGAATCTCTCTGCCTCCGTTCTCTGGTATCCTCGTTTCTCTCATCGCGAGGTTCGTCCTCTGCTCTCCACTCTGACGCCCGCGCGCTTGGAGTATGGGGCGGCGGTGGTTCTCGAACTGCTATTCTTACCTACAAGGGCAAAATGGCTCTTATTGAGCGTGCGAGCTGCGGTAAATGCAAGCGTATGGGGAATCATCTCTGGTGCTGCTATCAGAATTGGCAAGAAGTTCTGTGGCTTGGGGGGTTTATAAAACGAACTGGTAAACATGGACACATGCATGAGCATCATTATGTACTATAATATGCACAAAAAGACAGATCACTCCCTCAAACAAGACTTCCCCCATAAAGCATGACATCGCGCGCTCTCAAGGATATTCTCCGTCGCACCCATGACACTTTCAAACGACTCATCAACACTTCCCTGCACCTCTCCATTCCCAACATCTACAAGACTCTTCACCCCAGAGGACTCCGCGGGGAAATACTGATGCATGACCTCGGGCACTACTGATATACAATTTAACACCCGCTGTTGACAAAAGTGCATCATCGAAACATCAAAGGCCTCGTCCTGCGCGCCGCCGAGGTGCGTCAGGATTTTCCTCGCGCCCTCACCGGATACACCATATGCGAAAGAGCAGACAGGGTTCAAGGACCAATATACATTCCGGCGGTGATCAGGGAGGCGATCAACGTAATTTTTGGCCCAGCCGATGTATTTATCGTGCGGACAGACGCCAGTGTCTTCGTATACGATCGTCTCGATCCTGTCCTCCCAATATTCACCACAATGCCCTATCCAAAGAACATCCCAGGCGCGACCATACGGCGCGGTGGTCTCATTGTCATTATACGTATGCGTCAGATTCCTCACTGCCTCTGCAATCCTCACTGTCTGCTCTCGGATAGTTACGTCCCAGTCAACGTCGTCTTCGATGATCAGAGCGGTATCGAGATCCGATTGCCAAACATGCTTTAAGAGATCGAGATGCGCGAGCCATGCGGCGCTGGCGCCATGGGTTGGGTGTTGAATTTCTTCGGGACCGAGAGCTTGAAACGCATTCACGAGGTCGGGATGAATAGGCGGTTGCTTAGGGATCTTAAGTTGCAGGCCCGTAAGTTGCGCAGCGGCCGACAAGCCTCTCGTCCGCCATGAGGGAGCAGCGGAAAGGACAAGAATTTCTTGGAACTAGTGCATGAATTACTATCAGCGCATTGTTCATGAATATGAAACTTCAAACGATAGGATACTTACGCCCAGGGTCGCGTTCCCTGCGCCATGCGTTGATAGCATATCCGACAATGCGGGACCGGCGCTCGGACTGGAATTCGGCACAGAGCTCGAAGGAAGACGAACATATGTCGGGCTTGAATCTCGGAATGCAAAAAGGTATAACGAAAGCAGAATACAGGCAGCTGGTATCGCAAGATAATACGGACGCGGTAGGGCCAACAACATCTTCCCTGCGGCTTTTACTACTTTCTCTTTCGCAAAGAGCTTGGCAAGTTTTGAAGGGGGCCATAGCTGTTATATTCTCACCGGGCATGGCGTTCTCCGTAACGTGACTTGTGGTCTGTGTGTTATCCACAAGATGAAGATTATCAACCTCTGTGGCCAATAATGAAGCATAATCTGACGCCGGCCTTACCCGTGTCGGGAATAAAGCTCCACTGGCACGTAGCTGCAGCGCCGCAAAATCTCCCGTTTTGCTCTAGTTATACGATGAGCCTTAGTACTCGTAAATCCTATAACCGCAGGGTACATGGAAAGACTGCCGTCCGGCATGTCTAATATGATGTTATGATACGCTTTACATAACCCCGAATCCATGAATGGAGCAGGAGAAAGAACAACGGAACAGAAGAGATGTTTAACAAAAGATTCGCTAACTGCTGGTCTTCCTCTACGCGCTTGGCTGTGCGCAGTACATACATGATCAGCACACGCCGGCAACGAGGTCACAGAAGGAATAACAGAACGGGTCCACCGAGTGATAAATTAACATGAAGCGAGGGAAGCGAAAAGCCCCTGAAATTGTCTCGCCTTTTTCCACCCTCGACGAATGGTGTCTGATAAGTGCTACATTTATGAGGAAAACAGACAGATCTTTTTCTCTTGATCGTGTTTGTCAATGCTGTCAGAGCTATGCTGAGGCTCTTTATTGCGTCTATTCTCTTCTTATTCCATGCCCATGTCTGGGCATCGGAGCCGGGATTTTTTCTGAACCCTCCAACTGGCGGCCCAATTCATAACTACACGCGAAATCCAGGGTATAAGCTTGGAGAAACCGTCCAGCTTCGGTGGGCAACAAATCTGGATTCCTTTTCGATAATATTGTGGCAGAACGACAATTCCGAATATGAAACTGTACAGAGTATGCCTGTCCCTGCTTGTCTGCCACCGCCTGCATGTTCCACTGACAATCGACAGCGAACCTAAAAGATTCTACTACGTACAATTGGATCGTGTCGACACAACGTGACCTAAAAGACGGGAACGTTTTCTTTTTCCAGATAATCGACGACACGGATAATTCAAACCTGTTCGCTAGCCATTATTTTAACATCACAGACGATGACGGCACAACTGCAACAGCCACTTCCTCCTCCTCAACAGCATCCCCAACGCCAATATCATCATTGTTCTCATCGGCCGCCACCTCAACCGCAGCATCATCGTCAGATTCTAGCAGCGAAACCGGCGGCTTACCACCACAAGCAAAAGTGGGAATCGGCGTTGGCATTGGTCTCGGAGGCGCGTTTTTCATCGCCATTGCCGGTACAATATGGTATTTCTGTCGGCGTGCACAAAGGAGTGGTGGCAGCTCTGATGTGGTACCCGCTGGTGCCCCCATGACCGATTCGCAGATGTCATCGTCTTATGGGCTATATGAATTACCTGCTAAAGAACCGGCATCAGGACCTCATTACCCGGTTGAAGTTTCTGCGGAGAATGAGAGGCATGAGTTGCCGTCATGATAGAGGGCTACAGGATGTTTGTATTTAATTCCGATTTTTCAATATGTATATAATGTATTTGATAGGGAGATCAGCATTAATATTACGGGACCATGAATTGACAAATCTAACCCATGCTAATCTAGCGATGGTCAAGCCGTGTCTTTTGCACCTCATAACCGTCCCACGCTAGTGTGAGTCATGCGCGTAGAACATTAGGGCAGAGTGTGGCTTACTTTCAAGATGCTGCGGCGATATGTCTCGCTAGGCAGCCTGTCTCCAAGCCCGATGTACCACGCAGGCTAAAGATATGATCGATGGTCATGATTTTTCCTTGACTAGTGAAGAGTCACTTTTCTATTCTATTTCATATAATTTCTTAATTTCTGACACACCGCCAACTTCCAGTCAACATAGGTTAGACAAAAGTAGAACTTTAGAAAGCTCTGCGCATCGCAGGTGAGGCTTACCGTTGTCTATCAGGACTTCTCCTCACTCCACTACCATTGCGAAGACAATGATACTAACGCAGATCAAGACAAAAAGTCCTCTCATGAGCTTGCTAAGCTGCAAAGGCTATCCAACTCCGAATTCTAAATCATTCCTCGAGACTATGTACTCCCTATTTACAGCTCGCACACAAAGATGTGCGACCTCCTGTCAAGAGCTGCAAATAACGAAGGACACGATGTAGTTCTCTTTCATTATTTAGGTGACAAGCATCTCAACGACAGTGGTGAGCTGACACTCTCCAGCTGCTCTGGGAAGACCATCATTGCAGAATCATTCGTGTGTAATGCCATTCATGATTGGTACATCCCTTGATGTTGTGTTGTGTTTATCTTCGACTGTGGCAATACTTTCATGGCTACCAGAAAACGACACCTCGGGACTTGTAGTGTGCGCATACTTTCAGAAGGGGGCTCAGGCCTGTCCTTGACTTCGAAAATGCTCCATGGGGTTCGGAAGCGTTCCCAGGATTGTAATGAGTCCGTGAAAATGGTTGAGTTGATTGAACATCTGAAAAAACCATCAGCCCAGAAGATTTTCAGCTACGCGAGTGCTCAATGCTCAGTCATACTTCCTCTTACAAAGCAAGAATGACCCTAAAAAACTAGGTAAAGCAACCTGATTTTATGACAACCTTCTCATGCATCTCGCAGAGACGTTGACGGTTGAGAAACTTGAGGGGTTGTCAATCTCAATTTCTAGATCTGGCTTCTTTGAGCAAGAAGGGAGGATCCTACTTGCTATCTCATCCTTAGAAAAGAAAGAAACCACCACTATCCGGGAAGCTGCACGACTATATGATGTACCTCGGACAACACTACAACGCCGATTGAATGGCAGCATAAATCGTGCCGAAAAGAAGCCAATGGTCTTAAATTGACAAAAGAAGAGGAGGAATCACTCATCCAATGGATACTCTCTTTGGATCAACGTGGAGCAGCTCCCCGACCGTCTCATGTTCAAGATATGGCCAATATACTTCTTTCCAATCGTGACTCATCCAACGTCCAACCAATTGGCCAGAACTGGGTGTATAAATTCATCAAACGTCATGATCGATTGAAGACCAAGTTCTCAAGATGATACAATTATCAGCGTGCTAAATGTGAGGATCCAAAGCTCATCAAGGAGTGGTTTGACCGTGTACAAATCACTATAATGTAGTATGGGATTGCATATGAAGATATCTACAATTTTGATGAAACTGGTTTTACAATGGGCCTTATTGCTACTGCTAAAGTAGTGACTAGAGCTAAAGCTGCTGGTCGTCCTTGCCTATTGCAGCCTGGGAATCGTGAATGCGTCACAGCAATCGAATGCATTAATGCTATGGGTTGGGTACCGCCTCCATGCATCATCTTCAAAGGAAAGAGCCATATCCAGGCCTGGTATGAGGATGGTGCTCTGCCACATGACTGGAGGATTGAACTTAGTGAGAATGGATGGACAACAGATCAAATTGGTCTTTCCTAGCTTCAGAATATCTTCATCCCAGCCACAAATGGTTGTATGACTGGAAAATACCGCCTTCTGATTCTTGATGGCCATGGGAGCCATATGACGCCCAGATTTGACCAGATATGCAATCAGAATAATATTGTGCCAATTTGCATGCCTGCTGTTACAGACCTTATCCTGTCAGCCTCACGTGATGATGCGGGGAGTCAAGGCAGAATCATTGGGTATGCTCAGCGGGATGATCAGTGAGTTAAGCAGGGATTATGACCTGAGCATTAAGGAAGTACGACATGCCTCACGTGACCTGTGGGAAGTATACAAGTATACAAGTCGGGGGTTATACTGTCAGTTCCGTATAGGGTATACTAGTATATTTCGGGGATGTCATACTGATATCGTGGAGGATATATAAGGACACTCGTTCATGTACTTAGTTTAGTTCTTCGCGATTATTCTCGTTAATCAAGCATTGGTTACCTTTCTAGTTCAGACTCGTCAGCACTAAACCAACAACTGAGTATACGTACTCAGTTGACCTTGTTTCTCTACTTCGTTACCTTATCGATCTTACTTGTTTACGGAGCCTGGCTGGGGCGATATACCACGAGACTTATCCACACAGACCCTAGGGGTCATTATCGATATACGACGACGACGAAGGACACTCAGGTGAGTGCCCCCAACTGAGACTTAGCTAACTAGAATCCTAGGTTACGATACGAGAGAAGCTAGGTTGTGACACCTCCATTCTTGACCATCTCAGAGTGAGAGCTTCCCATGTGACCTGTGACAGAGCAAATCCCATGTATATAAACCCCATCAGACACAAATCCCACCCCCTTGGGGGTGGGTAGAGCATGCATAGATTTAGACTGGAAAATGCTCTATAAAATGGAAGACATCGTCATCATCATCAACCAAGATTCGAAGGCTAGACATAGTCACTTTCCTAAAGCTAGGCCATTGCCTCTCTACAACTTAGGCCGTCGTATGCCTAAGCCATAAGGAAAGGTGGCGGCCTAGGCTACTAGGAAGATAATGGCCTAGGCTACTAGGAAGATAATGGCCTAGGCAGTAGACCTCGTTAGTCCGGAGTAATTGACTCCTGAATTCCCCTCTGAGTTACGATTTGAGAGACCACCGTTTCAGGAATTACGATTGACTTTATTGTCGGATCATTAACGCTGCCAACAAATTCAAAGCAAGCAGGATACCAGGAATCAAAATAAGCTGCTGAGGGATACCACGGCCCGAAAACAACATATGAAAGGAGGAGCTGCAGTTGAAATTATCCGATTTAAAACGCCAACACCGTCAAATTCGCGACCAAGTACCTCCCATAGTTGGGTCTCTAAAACGCCAAATAACCCAACTGAAGCGTCATCCCAGACAAACCTTATAAAAAGCCGAATCTCTCGTCACCAAGATAGCTCTCCAACGACAATCCTGAACGCTGTTGATGTTCTTGCGAAAGGCACGACGAGGGTAATGCATAAGATGGATTTGATGGAAGCAGAGATTCGTGATCTTCGGGCGGCAAATGAGGCCCTCAGTAAACGATGGAAAGCTAAAAAACACGTCTAAGGAAAGGAGGGTCGCTTTCTATACAGGAAGCTCAGGAATTAGGGGATCAAATGGAGATTGAGGT
The DNA here is from genome assembly GCA_039880865.1 of Aspergillus proliferans. Classification (NCBI taxonomy): domain Eukaryota; kingdom Fungi; phylum Ascomycota; class Eurotiomycetes; order Eurotiales; family Aspergillaceae; genus Aspergillus; species Aspergillus proliferans. The sequence continues at coordinate 29,308 of JBDODB010000061.1, forward strand.
ACAATTAAAGGAGGAAACACGCATTAGGGCTGGTCGGCGACCGCGGACCGAGACACGCGCGCGGCGCTGTGGCAATTGTGGAAAGGCCGGACACAATGCGCGTTCCTGTCAGATAGTAGTAGAGATGTCTGAAGAAGGCGATTCTGAATAGTTTTAATGGAATTTTAGGTGCATTGGTGGAAATGTTGGGGTTAAAGTCGCGGCGGAGCGATTTCGTGAGACATTCGCCCGTGTGTGACATTCGCATGTGGGATACGTTATATAAACTCAAATATAACTGTCACCTTCCATACCGATTCAGGACGATTTCTTCTTGTAAAGCTGATACAGCGAAATGTACAATAGAAGAGGGATAACTTATGCAAGGCACGTGCGAGCTGGAGTTTGCCCCACTTAGGGCCAAATGGGTCAGCCCATGGGCCGGCGTTAGAGAAGTCTTGGAACTCGCTAGCTTTTGACTCTTGACCGCCCTCGCATAGGCCCGATTAGGTCGCCCGACGGGGCAACCATCCAATCAAGCATCGCCAACCCATAACCAACGCGGGTCCCACCGGGTAGCGCGCGGCCCATCCGTTAGAGAGTTTGCATGGCTGTCAAGACGACAATGTACAGGGTCGCAGACGCCCGTCCTTATCTGAACTGGTCAACGCCATGCTACATCCAGAAAGAAATTGGGCGTTTGAATTCCCAGTGTCTCCACCTTCCGAGGGTTCCGGCGTGTTCCCAGCTTAGTGGTTCAGCGAATCACCGCCCTACCCTAGGCGCTGTGTGTGTGGAGGCCCTGCGCCGCAGCCACTATGAGAGACTGCGAAAATTACATAGAACGATCAGCACAAAGGCGGAGCATTGTTTGTGCTCTGGCGCGTACTGTTTTGATTGGCTACAAACACCAACAGCAGAAGGTCTCCAATCGTCCCACTCAGCAGGACAGCCATGAGATGTGCTGCCTGGACAAGAATGTCAATGAGTCTTCTCATTTATTCATACTTCAATGTAAATACTATGTATAACTAAATGATATCAACTTGCTCTTTTAACTTGGCCCTGACAACAACACGGTGATATTCTGGGCCGTTAAAACCTCGGCTTGGAAATGTGACATCCAACATCCATGGTTTCCTTCATGGGCCAGTCTTCCTATTTCCAGTGAGTCGATGGTAAGAGGACTTGGTTTCTAGGGGCAGTCAGACGTTTTAGGATCAAAGAATAGAAGACTTGGTAAGAGACTCACATCATGGCAAAGGTATATCCCTGCCCCTTTCCAAGTAGCAACATTTGAGCAACCGCTCTTATAATCATAGAGAAAAGAATTTTTCTCAAGGTAGTTGATTGGATGGAGAATTTCAGATTTTCGGATGTTATTTTCACTTGACAGACATTTGATATTTGTCTTTTTTCATGCCTTGATATTAGCCAAATAGTTGATTCCTGAACCTGGGGAACATTCACCGTCGTAAGGGCACCTAGCCTTATAATATCTGGCAAAGCACTGACGACCAGAGTAAGAATTTCCTGGTGCATTGTTACTAGATGTTGTTGTTTCTGTTGTTTCTTTTTAATCTTGGTACAGGGTACCGACCTCCATTATATAGATACTGGGAATCCGTTAACTTTTAAAGAAAATGCACATTCTTGTGACACCTTTTGGTATTGCAGCTGGTACCTTTTTGACACGGCGTATTAATTTGTATCAGTGTCGTAAACGCTTATGTGGGTCTTTTATTATGCATTGTTCAATTGAATTATGTTTCTTCGTTTTCCGAGCTAATAGCAAACTGGCTAGTTAAAGTGATGTGCAATTACCCGCCTAGGTAGACTAACCACTGGATTCTTTTAAAAAGGCGTATTGCTTACTTTATATGGCTACGTGACGCAGTAGCATCGGTGTAGAGACTTCCTTTACAGCAATTTTACATGGTTGGGGATGGCTCGACCCACAGGGATAAGGAGTTAAGCCAATCCCTACTAATTGCAGACAAGGCAGAAACACCGACAACATAAAGGATCGTGGGCGTGGCAGTGTAAACATACAGATAGCTAGAACCGGGCTGCAGTGGATTTTAGCGCCAAAGTTGGCAAAGTATAAGACATTTTCCTACATCCCCCATTCCATTTATGCTGTCTCTGTGATGTCGGAAGTGTGTCGGGCTAATCCTTGCTTGAACTGGTCGACATCTATATCTGAAGAAGATTTGGCAATAGTGTCTGCACCTTCCGGGTGATTCCGGACGATTCACCAATTATGCCGTGTTCCTGGCACAGTGATTCGACAAGTCAATAGACTGTCCTAATCGCTGTGTCTGTGAGGCCAACTGTGCCGCAATCACTGTGGATGGCTCGGATAGAATGCCATTACGACAATCAATTATCTACTCTAAACGCAAAGAATTATATGGGTCATTTATATTCTTGATATTTCTGATGTAGAATATTGGAAGGATCACTGAAAACATATAGATTGAATATCACATACGGATCGCAGGCGATGAGGAGCTTATTCATTTTCATAGTATTCTCATAGGCGGCAGGCTGTATTTGACTATAGATGAAGACGAGACAAACGATAACATAAGAACATTTATGAGAGACCGGATGTGACGGCTCAACGCCAGACAAACAGTGCCAACATGCCAAAGGATGCCATACAAGCAATATGGGCAAACAAGGGCTTAAGCCGCACCGCACAAATGTCTATAGAGACTGTACTCGCCCAGATAGATTTCCTTTTCTTCTTCCTTCCCAGATTCTATATTCTCGTCGTTAGGCTACCTAGTCTAGATATGAATATTATTCGTTTTATCTGCTAGTTTCCGAGCCCGTGACACCGGATGGTGTCTGGTGGAATAAAGGCCGCAGGCCGTCACGGGCTCGGCTAGGATAATGGAGCATCCACCTCATGGGTTCTACCCAGGTAGCTATCGACGAGAATAATCGACACGAGGAAGGAAGAAAGGGCGAAACACCGCAATCATCGACAAGGCTAACAACTCCGCTTCATGTGATAGACAGCCAACGTGATCAATCTGCCACACAGGCAACTGATGCAGTTCAAAGAAGTCCTCCGCCACCTCAATTAGTTGATCTTGTATGTGCTCAGGTAAACACTCAGATTCCTTGACCAGCACATCATGGTTGTCGTATTTCCGAGCCGAGTCAAAGTCGATTAAAATGGCCTTCGAACTTCGAATGAGGAGGTTAAATTGATTTTTATCGCCATGTTGGGCCAATGTCGTGACCGTCAATCCATTGATATGCTGTAGTCTCAGAAAAAAAGAAAAAACTCCTCGGTGGCGACCCCCCCTACCTTCTGAGCGAGTTCCCGCACAGCGGAAAACTCGAATCTTATATATTCACTTCATACTGAATCGATTGGTATTACTTTCAACATCGTTCTCCCCAGTTGTCGCTGACAATGGGGGGTGCAAGGAAGAAAGGGGTGGTCGGAGCCGCATCTCCGTGGCCTGATCACTCATACAATCACAAAGACCACGACCAATGCGCCCATGCAGCTGCCATCTTCACAGAAACAGCAGAGCTGAAGCAAATTGCTGACCGAACCCAAGGGCTGCCCTCCAGGGATCTGTTCATCCGGTATATGAGTTCAGTCGAAGACCTCGCAGCAAAGGTACGCGACCGCGCCAACCACAATGGTAGCAAAGACCATGACGGCCAAAAAGAGGTGCTCCAACAAATCCAAAATATATTTAATAAGCAAACAGAGGAGGTGAAAGCTCTACAATACTCAATGCAGCCCCCAAAAGTAACCAACAGCCCGCCAGCATCTAATCTCTCTGGCCATGCGAAATCATATCGGGATGCGGCTCTTGCAAGTCACCTGACATCAACAAAGTCTTATTTGGTCTCAGGCTGGATGTAGGGCAACACCAATGGATCTATTAATCGGGCCCGGGAGAAAGTGCGGAGAACCCGAATAGTTAACTGCTACGACAACTGGTTAGGAATCGGCCATTGCTGGCATGGGGAGAGTGAAAGACAGAGGAGAGCGCTAGAGGATGTGCAGTGAGACCAGATTATTGAGGGAAGATGCCTGCTTGTGGGAGATTTCAACGCCCATAGCCCACTATGGAATCTTCTTGCAAGAGCCCGAGTGAATGCTGGACCATTAGAGAACTTGATAGATGAGGCAGGTCTCTACATCAACAATGAGCTGGGAATTCCCACTCGACCAAAAAGAACGCCAGGGATCTCAATTATCGACTTAGCCCTGACGACATTCAGTATGGGACCCCTGGAGATGTGGACTATTGACCAAGAGCACCCAACCGGCTCAGACCATGAACTGATAGTCATGGAATGGACCCCTCTGGAGCAAAGAATTTGTAAACGCCGGAGTGTAGGACTTTTAGGCGTTTATATGATTAAACGACCGTTTCGGCTACGAATCGTTATCGGATCGTTATCGTAGATATACCTGTAAGCAAAAGGGTTTGTGTAGGGTAATGAACGAATCGCTTGATTCTCTATCTATGAGCACAATAGTCTATTTGTACCTGAGCGTCTCGATGGTGTGCCGATAGCGAGCCCTTATCCAGAACTGTCGACGCTTTGGTACCGATGTATGCCTGATCCCTCGGGCCGCAATGCTCGTGCGGTTACAGTGATACCAACTGCAAGTTCATCCAGTTGGGCAGAGGAAGGGTGGGAAGGGAGGGCAGAGACTATGTCATCCACATGCACTTTCTCTCTGTGGATCACTTCCTGGAAAAGGTCCTCATTAAGGGTAGACCAGCGGAAGGGTGGGATGTCTCTGGATGGATGTCCCGCCCCCCACTTGATAGTTGTTATGATGGGCTCATGGTCTGCTACAGGAGGGAGGTCTGTGGCCACCTCTGAGGATATGCCAAGTGCAAACATTGAGTCATTGACCCATACTAGGTCAATCATATTCTGTCCTCGAGTTGGCGAGTCTGGGGGGAGTGTGAGAGTGAGATTCTGGGATTCTGTCCAGGCAAGGAAGGGTTCTGCTCTTGGAGAGGGTCAAGCAGTAGACTGCCATGCTGGCTGTTTGAGGTTGAAGTCTCCAGCTATCAGGCAGGGGTGGGATGGGATTGACTGTGTCATAAGAGAGTCCAAGCTGCAGCCCTCATCCACTGCATTGCAGGGGGCGTTGTAGACATTGACCAGGAGTGCAGCCTTCTGGGGAGTGGTGATTCAGACAGCCAGACTATCCCTGGAGGTTGGTCCAAAAGGAACAAGTTCTGCTTTCAGGTGTGGGTGTTAGAGTATATATGTGAGGACTCGGGGCCTTTCTGACCAATCTTCGATTGAGGCGAGCTGGTGGAATGATGGGTGGTGCTTGGATAGTCAACGGGAGCGATTTGTAAATATCCAGGGCTCTTGAATTAGTACTGCATGGCAATTATTTTCAAAAGCTATTTGGAGCGCGGTTTCATGCGCTGCCCAGTTTCAGCCAACATTGAGTTGGAGGATTTGTAGTTGAGATAGTCTGTCTAACATGTTTGGGACTGTTCTCTTGTAGGTGGGGAGCTCAGGTTTCTGGAGGGCTCAGTTGTATCAGTCTGGTCTTTTTGCATATGTTGGTGTGCGCCTGCTTTTCTGACTGCAATAAATTGTGATCTGGATAGCCGCTGGGTGATTCCTTGTTGTATGGTAGGTCTGGTGGGACAGTTGGGGTGGTCTGCTGGGAAAGGGCCACGGCAATTGGTACAGCATGATTCCACAGTTTCCTCATCATCAGGAGGGGAATGTAACTCCTCAGTGTGGTCTCTTTTGCTGCAAATGCGGCATCTGGGTGTGCGGGTGCAGGTCTGGGGGTTGTGATAGTCCCAGCACTGTGTACATTGTTCAATGCGAGCTCGGGGGAGTTTTCGCTTAATCTGGACATTTCTGCCAAAGAGGTGGGTCCATTTAGGCACTGTGCAGGCCTGGTCTTCAGGAGTGGCCATGATGAGAGTGCTGGAGTGTGGGTTCTTGCTTGACTGATAAAATTTCAGAGAGAGGCCAGTCTGTAGCTTGAATTCAACTAAAGCTGTATGTTCACTAACAGGCACCTGGGCCCCGTCATATCCAGTGTATTCTAGCGGTGCGTTTGGAAGGACAAAAGTAGCTCATTCTTGTTCAGCTTCGACCTTGGCACCCTGAATGAGGCTCTCCAGGGTCTCCCTACACTCCATGAGGAGTTGGAGGCCCAGGCCATCCTTGGGCCGTATTGCCAAGCCAGAGGGCACCTGTTGTACCTCTTTCACAGCTGCAGAACGGGTCCTGTCCAAATATCTCCTCAGTATATCCATAGTGGCGTACGGGCTGGCCCGGCGGGCTGGGTGATCTGTAGGTAGACGGAGAAAAATGCAGGGGGACTTCTCAGGTTGTGGTGGCTTGTGCGTGGTTTTGGGTGTGCCTTGGGTGCATTGGGCGAGGTTCTTGTCGCTTCAGCATAGCTGTTGTGCTTAGAGGGTGGGGGTTGGTGGCTCTCTTCCTCTTTAGCAGGGTGTCCAGTTGCTAGGTTCCTGCTAAAACTGAGGACCAGGGCCCTGATGTCCTTTCCCAAGGAGGCGGCTCCTTGCAGGCCTCTCTCTTCCCAAATCCCCACTTTCTTGCTAACTGTAGAGGCCAGCTCTAGGACTTCATCTCCTGTGGACTTTATTTGTGCTGTTTGCGACGCCACTGCTGCTGCAATGTGGCTTTGGAGTTCGAGGCCCAGTTGGTTTTGGGGGGATTCATGGGCAAGAGATGCGGGGGGCGTGTCCTGGTTGGAATACCCAGGCCAAGGCAGTTTCTCAGGGATCGGGGGAGGCTCTATAGCTTTATTCGGGGTCTCTGGCCTCGGTCGTTTGGGCGGTCGATTCGGGATGGCGGGATCCCGGGGGGAAGCGGTCGGGGATTTGTGGGCGCCCGGGGCTTCCCCCATATTGATGTCGGACATGGGATTGGGGGTAGTGCAGTTTCGTACTCGGTGGCAGGCGTGGGATTCGTGAGCAAATACTCACGAATTTGGCGCTGTGGTGTGTGATACTATACATATATGTAAGTCGTAAGGTTACATGTCAAGGCCCAGATAATGTGGTCATTCTATATATGTACTTTATACTCGAAATATATTTTCGCGACAGTACATGCAATCAAAACCACATCCACATTTATAAAAACATACAAAGGTGATCAATACTAATACTACTAAAGATAAGCCATTACTATCCTTGTTTAGTGAATATATAAAGATATTTGTTAAAATTTCGCCAGTCTTCTAATTAAAAATTGCACCGGACAGCACTTGAACAGAAACAGTATTCAATAACAGTAGTTAACTAGTTATTTTATTGGGATGAATAATCAGCTTTATGAATGACAAACAAAATATTTTATACTCATTTGGGTTTGGGTTGGGTTTTGGCGATGTCTATTCGCATACCTAGGCTAAGACGAGTTCAATTGCTATCCTCCAATTTTCTATGCGATAGAAGCCTATAAAAGAGGGATTGATGTAACAAATGATGGATTAGCTGTAACACACTTAACACACTCCCTATACGCAACTAATTCAAAACAAGTAAACGTTATAGTGTAAGCAACAGAGACATGGCAAACGTATGTACTAGGGGAATTCTGATCAGATAGCAACCCACTTACTACCTAACTCCTATTCTGACCGGTTGGTAGACTTCCAACCAGGTCATTTAGTTGGTACTCTTCACACCCCCATTTTAAGGTTTTTTCGAGCGATCTTTATACCATGCAATTACCCGTTGAGATAGTATATTTTGTAGTTTCATCCACAGAAATATTAAGGAACTCACTCCTCTGCAGCTCCTTCACGACCTCCTCTTGTAGCTCATTATAGGACTCATCCAGGAGATTGTCAGCGATTCGATGGCGATCAGGAATTTGGTAGGACGGATTCAGCGCATGAATGAGGTCTCGCATTTCCTGTTGCTCAAAGAGGTGGATAAACTATCTCGCTCCAGCAAAGCAAACCTGAGCTACTAGCTGATCAAGAGTGCTGTGTCCCGGGTTGAACTCAAGTTGTCTTAACCTAAAGCTACCCTTTATTATACAAGAAGGAATCGTTGAAGAAGAAACAAACAGAGCAGAAACGGGGGCGGTCTTTTATGGTCGTATGGGAACGATATTCCGAATAGTATTCTCACAATCCCTCTCGGGGGTTAGGGGCTGAGCGAAGGGGTCACCGATAGTCCTTGTATGCCAGGGAGTCGTACGAGGGTCGTTGATAATTGTTTCAAACCCCTTGCTGGCTGCGTTCCGTGCTGGCCTTAGCCAAACTGTCATCCTTTTGGGTTCGTACGAGAACCCTATAACACCTGGCACTCATAGTGCTTTCTTTTTACCTCTTCATCTCAAAAGAAACTTCTTTTGCCCATTGTCTCATCAGCAAACTGGGAAAGGCATGAGTGCAGAAGATTAATGGGAATAAGACAATTGAAAGATGTAATATAAGAAGAGTAAATGAAAGGAGTAATGGCTGATGGGATCTTGCTTCCATGGAATTGACTATCTTGAAGAGAGGGAAATACCTGCATTTATAGCTTCGTTGGGAACCCATCTTCATATTAATTTACAGTCGTCCTGAGTGTATGCTTCGCTTAGAGGTCACCACTCAGGATTCAGCTAGTCCCCATCAACTTTCTACTTGTGTATCACCTTGTATGGTAGATTGGACGACCTGGGCAATTTTGAGGGCTGTTCATCAGACATGGCCGTCAAACTACCCGCGCAATATAAAGGGGGGTTGAGTAGCTCGGAGGCCACGTGACTGCTCACTGAGCGCTCACTGAGCAAGCCTCTGAGTACCCTCATTAAAGCGGCGGCGTCCAGAAGAGGAAAGTCACGGTCGCTCTAGAAAAACAGGTATGTATAGGTACATATCAGAAGAGATAATAGCGTCGGAAATCATTAACGGTACTTTTTGGTGGTTATAACAGTAGTTCCGCGAGTTATAATGACTTATTTTAATAGGTTATAAAGCTAAGATTGGCTGGATCAAGTATCAAGTTGCCTCCATGGTCTAGTTGGTCATGACGTGGGTCTCATAGTCTTGTGACATCCCTGGTAACAGGGTTGAAATCCCGAGGTCACCAGTTCGATCCTGGTTGGGGGCATCTTTTTTTTTTTTTTCTCTTCTCTTCTCCCTTAATACCCACGATTTAAGGGTCTCAATTAAATCATGACATAGCCTCGAGACCCTTTCCCCGCTTGCTTTTAATCCCCGACCGTAAAAAGGATCGTATTATTCAATGAAACATCCAGCTGCGCCACTCACCGCCTGCGGGATGGGGCAGTGTTAATAGAGTCATTTTTTCTTACCAATAACCCAATAAACAGTGCTTTTGCTGGCAAAAGATCTGTGCCTTTTTTTTCTCCTTTGGCTTTTCTCTCATGCACAGAGCGCAGTCTTCATCGGCAATCTCCAACTACCACAAGGAACAATTCATGAGTACTTGTAGTGAGGCGTTGATCTGCTGTGCTGTATGCCTTGTCTCACTTGTCAATCGCCAATCGCCCCTCAACGCCATCTGATCGTCAACCTCACCAGCCGCCCGCCGTCCATGTCTGTCTGCCGTGTGTAGCGACTAACAGACAAACATAATCGCTTTTCCTCATTCCTCGTCCCTCGTTCCGACTTTCCTCACAACTCCACTCTTTGTTCGAGAAACCGCATGAGGTGCGAATCGAATCGAATCGGCCATGGATTCGACCCTCGCTTCGTTGACTGCAGCAACGACCACCACCGTCCTTGCAGCAACGACCACCAGCATCCTTTCAAACCCTACATCGTCTGCAACCCAAGCTGCGTCTCATGTGGAGGTTAACCCCCAAGATAACGGCAATGGAGAATGCAGACTGCTCGGATCATTTTCACTCATCGTACAAGCGGCACTCGGAGCGTTAGCATTACTATCTTTGGTATACAAGCGATGGAGGGAAAGACCGCAACGGCCAGTCAAGGTGTGGGCATTCGACGTTTCTAAGCAGGTCTTTGGTTCAGCGATGCTACATCTTGCGAATCTCTTGATGTCTATGTTTTCTGCGGGCCAGTTTGACATCACGAGTACATATAAACCGAATCCGTGTTCGTTTTATCTGTTGAATATCGGAATTGATGTAAGCTTGGCTCTTTTATCCGATAACCGAATCAGTGACTAATCGCTCCAATTTTTGTTAGACTACCCTTGGAATTCCGATCCTCATCTTCATCCTTCGAATTCTGAACGCTTTAGCGTCATATACTCCCCTCGCAAACCCTCCCGAGTCTATCGAATCCGGAAATTATGGGCACCCGCCCCGTGCGACATGGTGGTTCAAGCAGTCCATAGTCTACTTCATAGGCTTGCTGGGCATGAAGATATGCGTCTTCTTCCTTATCCATTTCATACCGTTTATCGTCAAAGTGGGTGACTGGGCGCTTCGATGGACGGAAGGGAACACGGCTGTTCAGGTTATCTTTGTCATGCTGCTGTTCCCTTTGATCATGAACGCGATCCAGTACTACATCATCGACACCTTCATCAAGAAACCCATGACACCAGCCGACGAAATGCTAGCTGAGGAGGACGACCGCGAAGGTACATTAGTCGATGAGGAGAACGACCAACGCAATGCCTTGCTGGCAGGTCTGGAGGATGACGGGATTCTAGATGCGGAAGAAGGCCATGCAAAGAACGGGAAACCACTGGACTCGCCTTCGCATGCTAAGGAAGCTCTGCATGGCTTCAGTTCTATCCGCGCTATGTACGATCACACGGTCGGCAGAATGCATAGTTCTTCATCATCGTCTGGATCAAGCAGCAGTAGCCATAGCCGAGGATCCGGCAGCTTTTGACTTGATGAAAAGCTATTGTTTTACGAATGTTTATGATGACCAGTTTTATGTCTATGGCGTTGATTGATGGGTTGGGCGTATGGGATTAGTTCTGTGCTTTTTGTTCATTGTTTTACCACCATCACCATATACAGGAGTTTGGAACAAAAATACCATGTCTTTATATCTTGAAATACTGCCTTTTTTAACGTAGACAATCTCATGCCTGTCAGTGGCCATGCCCTAATGAGCTTCTCACCGCTCAAATTGCCGCCCGATTCTGCCGGCCCCGAAGAAAAATATTCGCAGAACAGAAAAGTCTGGTCTTGTCGACAATTTTTTGTGCAGGACATTTGCACCTGCAGTATTTCCCTTACAATTATTCTGATATTTTGCGATTCTTGCAATTGACTTATCTTGGTGCTTAAATCACACCACCAATTGACCAAGATGCCCAAGACCGCCGTCGCGCAGAAACAGAAAAAGGCCCCGAAGGTCAAGACCAGCTCGCGGTCTCCCTTTGAAAGCGCCAATGTCATGACGCAAGACCACAGTGATGTCGAGATGGATAACGACGCAGAGGAAGATGCGGACGAGGAGGTAGTCCGCGAGAAAGACGAGACGGAGAAGAAACTCGAGCGCATGCTTTTCGGAGATGACGAGGGGTTTCAGGGTGCTTTGAAGAGCCAGCAGGATCGGGGGTTGATGGCTTGGGGGGCGATGAGTGATGATGAGAGTGCTAGAGAGGGTGAAGGGGGCGAGGGAAGTGATGAGGAGGAGAAGGAGCTGGGGGACGTTGATGATTCCGATGTTTGTTGCCTTGTCCGTTTTTTCCTGTGATGTATGGCTAATCTTGGATGGTAGCTCTTCTTCCTCGACTCCGGAGCGGGCCCTGTCTCTACCGATCTCGCCGATTCCGACCCCTCCGACGAAGAAAGCGAAGATGAAGGCGCGCCTGCGGCGTGGCACGACAGCGACGACGAGAACCTCGCCATCTCTCTGGCGAGCCATCAGCGATTGCGCAAGCTGCGCAACACTGAGGCCGATGATGTGATCAGCGGCAAGGAGTATATTCGTCGTTTGCGCAGACACTTCCAGCAATTGAACCCCGTGCCGGACTGGGCGAACCCGGAGGTGAACCAGGCGAAGGACAAGGACAGCGATGATTCGGATAATGAGATGGATACGGATGACGAGGAGGAGCAGGTTTCTACGCAGCCGCTGGCCAAGTTGCTTCAGAATGCGACGGATCTTACCCGTGGCGTGGAGGAGAATACTGGCCCAGGCGGGAAGAGAAAGTTGCGCCAGGAGGTTGTGGATATCCAGAGGTTGAAGGATATTGGAAAGGACCAGCCGGTACGTTCCTTTACCCTACTTATCCGAGTATACTGCTAACGAGATCAGTCTTCTATCGACTCCCTCACCTTCCACCCGCACTACCCCGTCCTCCTCTCCTCCGGCCCAGCATCAACCCTCTTCCTTCACCACATCTCCCCCTCAGCACCCGCCCCCAACCCCCTTCTCACCTCCCTCCACATCCGCCGCACGCCCATCCACACCTCCGCTTTCTCCCACCCAGCAGGCACCAAAGTCTTCGCCTCCGGCCGCCGCCGCTACTTCCACATCTGGGACCTGGACACGGGCAAAGTCGACAAAGTCAACGGCACCGCAGACCGCAAGGAGGAGCAAAAAACCATGGAACGGTTCAAGCTCTCGCCCTGTGGACGGTATATCGGACTCGTTGGATCATCGCGGAAGGGCGGTGGTCTCATCAACGTGCTCGACTCGGGAACCGCGCAGTGGGTTGCGCAGGTGCGCGTTGACGGCCGCGGAGGTGTCGCTGATTTCGAATGGTGGAGCGACGGCGAGGGTATGACGGTTGTCAGCAAGAACGGTGAAGTCTCCGAATGGGACGCGAGATCGAACCGTATCGTCGCACGCTGGGTCGACGCCGGTGCCGTGGGTACCACGGTGCTGAAGCTCGGTGGAAAGAATGGTCCTGCGCAGCTCGGTGGTGATAGATGGGTTGCTGTGGGGAGTTCGAGTGGTGTTGTTAACGTCTATGACCGACGGGAGTGGATCAACAAGAAGGCCGAAAACGCTGGAATCCCGCGCAACCCAACCCCCGTGCGTGCGCTGGACCAGCTCACCACGCCTATCAGCCATCTGGTATTTGCGCCGGATGGTCAGTTCTTGGTTATGGCTTCTCGGTGGAAGAGAGATGCGTTGAGATTGGGTATGCTTCCCCTTTCCCTTTACATTACTCCAGTTTTGATCCTAACTAATACGTCTAGTTCACCTCCCCACTTGCACCGTTTACCGTAACTGGCCTACATCGAATACGCCCATGGGCCGGATATCGTCGGTGGCTGTCTCGCCCAACTCAGAGTTGTTGGCTGTTGCGAATGAGCAGGGGCGGATTCGGTTATGGGAGATTCGGGGGTAATTTCCTCGACTTGGTTTTTGGAATGCGTATAGAGTTGTTTACTTATTACGGTAAAAATGCATACAAACTTGATTTTCTCGACGCTTTGAAGGCTTGCCCTTTCCGTCTTAGTGCTCAGGCCTTGTCGCTTTTGGCTCACTGAGCAGACCTGAGCAAATCCTGAGCCGACTACACTTGTTGGGCTACCTAGTTACTGTAAAACCTCGCTATAACGAGATTGTCACGTTACCTGAATTAGTAACGAATTCATGTACATCGTGAATAGTGATGACCCCGTTGTAATTGACTTCTGGGCAACATGGTGTGGACCTTGCCGGATGATATCGCCTATTTTCGAGCAATTGTCGGGACTTCCGGCTTTCAGTCATGTCAAATTCTATAAGGTTGATACCGATGAACAAGACCAGATTGCCCAGGAGGCTGGTATACGTGCAATGCCAACCTTCATGCTGTATAAAGATGGCAATAAAGCTGGTGAACTTGTTGGGGCCAATCCCACAAAGTTACAAGCTTTTCTTCAGCAAGCAGTCTCTATGTAAAGCACAAGGGAAGAAAGACAGGTTTGCCTCTGTTGCTGTATGGGGTCGCTTGGAGGGCAGAAGGGAGCCTGTATATAATTCGAAATTATTCCATCAGATATCCCACTGAGCTACGATCCGAGAGACCCCGCTTCATTGGTTATGAGCCCGGGCCTGCCCAAGATATTTGGATATATCAACGCCTAACCCGCGTGTGGCATCCCGGGGGTTCTATATTCGCTTAACATCGAGTATAGACCGATCGATACGATTCCGACTTCGTGTCTCACCCTCGATTAGTTCCCTACACGATTATCGGCCAATAATCTGCTCGGCGGAGCCTATTGGGTTGTGAGAAAAGTCATAATGGTAGAGACTAGCAGCAAGGGCAAGGATATGCCTGAGAAAGACAAGCTGAATGAGGTAAACGCTGGATGTTGGTTTCATGAAACGGAGGATCACAAGGGTGATGTCCTCAGCCGCGTGGAAGACCTCATGCATATGAGAGAGCCGTTATAGAGAGAGCTTCTGAGGTCCAAGAAAAGAGTGTCAGGTGCTTTGGATGCAACAGGCATGGACATAAAGCAAGCAAGATACTGCCCTGATAGGACTGATCAGGATGATGACACCAAGGCGGACGAGAAGAGAAGCTGAGGCTCTGGAGGTCAGCGGAATAGGAATCGGGACCAGAATGGACAGCGAAGGTCCAGACAGCGAGGCAGGATCGCTGAGGAAGGTATGCAGAATTGGTTGAGAATGGCATGGATGACGGGTACGGAACGTATGCAGTTGAAGCCGGGATGGTTGATGATGAGAGAACTGCATGTGTTGTCTGAGCGAGTGACCTTTGCACGAGAGAGGGCATGCCTGGCGGATGACAGCTTATTAACAACGTGGTGCTTTGATAGCGGAGCCACGAGCATGTCAACAGGCAAAGAAAAGATCTTCAAGTTTCTGGATAATCGGTATAGAGGAACATTGACAATAGATTGTGTTATGTATTGAGCTGATGGTACATGATTGAAGGCATGATGGATAAGCCATTGAAACCATCGGATGGAGGCATGACAGATAAGCCATTAAAACCGTTCAATGGAGAAGCCCAGCCTGAAGGGGAGGAACGTACGAACAAGGAAGTGCGAGAGAAAGAATCCCAAGAACAGGTAGCAGCAGTGGCCGAAAGCGCTAGGCTGAAGGGGAGGATGAAATGATCGTCCAGCCCAGCACTTACGGGCCAACTTAGTGAGACTAGCGGTAACCACGGAGCTGCTGATTGGAGATCATGAATGCGAGATTGCGCATGCGGCGCGAGAGAAAGAGCAGCTGGATGACGATTTTGACGGGACGTTTGTACCGGTATTCCGACTTGATAGCCTGCGGATCTTGATAGCTGTGACGGCCTGATCTGGGATGGCTGCGCATATGCTAGATGCGTCTAACGCCTTTGTCAGATCTGACTTGGACGACGTCATCATATTCGACAAGGAGGTAAAAGAGATAGACGCGGTGAAGCGGAATCTCAAATAGTTCCATCTAATGACTGATTCCAGATTGGTCAAAAAGCTGCTTAGAATTCGCTTCACATGGAAGAGAGATGGGTCTATTCGACTAGACCAGGAGTCCTACGCCTGTCGGATTCTTGAAGAGTTTGGCATGGCTGATTACAACCCCGCTAGCTCGCCAATTAGCCCAAGCTATGTGGCCTGATTTGGACGGACAGTCTTTAATATCGATCTCATCTAATGGCTTGTAAAGGGGGGATAGGAGACGGCGAAGACCCATGAATAGCTCCGGCTGTTTTAGTTAGCTTCTTTTCTATCAGGTGAATATCTAATAAGAGACATACTACTCCATTTCTGGCCTGCTCAAACATCTCCCAGGTGATACCGAGATCTGTATCCCGAGAAAAGCTTCTAACGATACAGTGCGAGATACAGTCTAGATCTGCAGATTGCTCAATCTGGACAATTGGTCGCCCAACATGCGCAACCAGAAAAAGTTTCACAACAGCCCGAAACTCATCCTGCGGGATACTGAGATGGTGAAGGAGCTCCCCCCTTCCTCCACGAAGCTCCTTGGCAAACTGCCGGAAACCATCTCGCGGGACACCGCCCCATCCTATCAGCGTGTGTTGAGCGTTTACGAGCGTATCAAGGAGGTCATGGAGCATTTCATCACCATCCTCATCATAGTTGGTCTGGGCGAAAACCCGAGCACTTTCAGCTTTTAACACGCCAGAGAAATCAAACGCCCTGCGCTCGGCCTCTTTCCTTGCATGGTCCGTGTTAAAGGGTAAGCCCTTGCCATCACGAGTCGTTGCTAGAATTTGGAAGAGGAGACGCCGGGTGTCAGCTGGTGTTCTGGATCGAGTATCCGAGTCCTCGTAGGCTTTGCTGGAGCGTTCAAATTCGGTCGAGGCCACTGCCCTAAGAAGGCCATCTAATTTTAAGGACTCCGCTGTGGATTCATAGAATGGGGCCTGAGAAAGGTATAGAAGACTGCGATAAACGAGAGCTCCTGCCTCTGTCATGTTTAGTGGGAGGAATCCTGCAGTCTGAAGGAATGAGACAAAGGCAGACTGGGTGATTTTCCTTGTGCTATTTTCATTTATGCAGAGAGAATCGAAGGTCTTGCGAAGCTGTAATCGTTCATCTTGACTTAAAGCGACATAATCTTCCATTCTCCCAGTGAGAGTGTTCAAAACAGCATCGCGTGTCATGAGGCCCTTTTTGACCAACGTAGCAACATTCTTGGGGTAATCCTGGGGATCCATGATGAAGTCAACAAGGCAAAAAGGTAAATAGAATATAGAAAAGAAAGATATTAAGGACACGGATGCAGTCGGAGACGGATGATGTTTTATTTCGGGTCTTAAGTTGGGGCGGTGTTAACGTCGATCTTTGGCCCCATGACTATAAGGCTGCTCCCCCCCCCAAAGCACAGCCTTTCTATCCTAGTCTCTAAAAAGCCCTTTGGGATATTGTACTTACAGTCTGCAGAACTAAGCGCTGATATAACGCTTTCAGCCTTGAGTTAGCCTGAGCTTGAGCTCCTACAACCTGCCATAATGCCCTAATGCCCTAATGCCCTAATGGGAACAACAACATGAAGTTCTAAACCGTCTTCTCCGTCTTCCTGGCTGCGCTCTCTGTCAGCGTTGGTGCCAGTCTCATTCCCTCGAATGATGTTCAAGAGACTCCACAGCCTGTCACCGTTGAGCCAGCAGAGCTCGACACAGACTCGCTGGGCAAGCAAAACACTCTGGTCGAACAAACCGATGTATCCAAGCAATTCGGCAAAATCCATCAAGGCATGAAGAAAGACGAATACTACGCCTTCACTGTTAAGTGGATCAAGGGCAATGCGCCCAGTGACAAAACCCCTCAAAAGGAGATGAAAGAAATCCAGCAGAAATACGGCTTTGACCACATCGCCGTTGTTGTCGGGAAGGTGACAGAGAAGTCGACCGGGAGGCGGAAAACATTGAAGATGACGCGTAATTTCGATGCCACTATGCATCACTTGAAGATATTCGAAGGCCTAAAGACTGAATATGATTATCCCATATGGAAGTACAATGACAAACAGGATGGCAGTGACAAGGTCAAGATTGAATTTTTGAAGAATACATCGGAGAAAAAACTCACCACTGCTAAGAAGAAGGGTAAGTTTTGCTCTTGATGCTTTCCTTTTGATTTGTACACACAAAAATGATAGGTTATCACAGCCTCTGCGCAGAACAATGACAACGACTGGAAATGGAAGGCTGCGGTAAATTATTGCAAGACTTTCGTCGATACCATGGATAAATCGCTTTGAGTTGGACTTGAGTATTACTATTAGGGTTGATTATGATTGCCAGGAGTCGTTGATTTATTCGCTACTTGGAATGTACACCAGTAAACAGAATGCGATACCCCATCAGATTTGAACTTCAAGTTTCCCTTTCTGGCCTCTTCTGAGTTCTGTGAGTTCTTTGAGGCAGTGTTTCTCCCTGATAGTAATAATAGCAGGAAAAAAAAAAAAAAAAAAAAAAAAGTATAAAATAAAGAAAATTATAAAGATTAGCGATCTTTTTAGCATTAGTAGTTGTCGTTCAATAATAGAAGGAGGGGCATACATTAGAAGACTCTGATTTAAGATGAAATAGACACATAGAATGCCCGACTTCTTATGAGGCCTGGTTGAGAGGTCATGCTGGGAGGGGAACAAAGCATTTGCAGTCTTCTCCATTGCAAAAGTGGATCATAAGGATTTGTTTGAAAAGAAAACAACCAAGAGTAAATCCGTAAAATGGGTGTACCTGGCTCCCGGAGCGTACGTCAAGGGGGTTGTGCAATGCATGAACAGCGACTCACCTTTAAAAGCAAGCGGATTTGGTATCCTATCCGGCGAACAATATGTTTACCAGGCCAACGTCGCCTCGGGATATAGCAACAACAAATCCGATGCAACATCCTTCAAGATGTGGAGAGGAAAGGGCATCACGGCGGGACAATCCTGGACCATCCACGGTATCACCATCAACGCGCAACCGTTCATTATCATGGGCTTCTACGGAGATATTGAAAACTTCACCGTGGATGTAGCCGATTACAAGCAGGTGGGCGCCTTCTACACGCAGACAGAAAGCCTGCAGATTTATCCAAACAGCTACGTCCGCAATGTGTTCTACCACTCTGGGGGTGATACCATCAAGGCCTACTATTCGAATGTCCGCGCCGAGCGAATCGTGGTGTGGAAAACGAACAATGCCCCGGTTAACTAGTTATCCCGCTGGGTTGGTATTTACGTAATATAGCCAAAATTTCAGTTGATCGGGTCGACATGATCCACAGCAGATACCAAGGTGGCTCGGAGTAATACCCTCGAACATTGGTAGGATGCGCAGCCAGCTACGAAGATCCGACAGCAACAAATACTGCAAATACAAGAAACACCATTGCAAACTATACTGTCTCTAACACTCGGTCGGAAGGTATATCTCCAGCGCTGGTCGGCATGAATCTGATGTCAAATCTCGATCGTTTCCGGATCATCAACGCTTGGATTGAGGAGTTCTCACCTGCCACCACGCAGCTGGAGTACAGTGTCGTCCAGGGATTTACTGACCCTAATAACGGAAACAGGACCGTCATGATCGGAGCCCATTCAGCGAATGGAACAGGTTTGGTGATTCAAAATTACACCGTCGGCAATGAAGCAGTCGCTCTTAGTCTTGCCGCTGAAAACTGGACCAGAACATCGAGCGGCCACCTCGATATCTCCCCTTCCTTCAGGGGAAAGTGAACGGTCCAGTGACTGCTGTTGGATGCATTAACATCGCGCGAATATGCTAGCAATAGCGCCGGAGAGAACCTGTCACATATTTACTAGACAAGGGTGCCAACATCTGGTTCAAGAATAAAAAGGGGTGATCCATCTCGTGGGCAGCGAAGCAGGGAAGGAAATGAGGGGGTGACTGATTTGTTGGAATCTGCTGGGTTTGATAAATAAGAAATGAATTAGTTTACTTCCATGACCAACCAGATGCACAATAGCCAATCTTGTATACTCCCATATTTCTCCTCACCATGTTCTCACTTCTTCCCTATTGATTTAGCCCCTGACACCACACAGGGAAGCTTGCAGCTGGAAAAGTATCAAACGTGTCCCGCTAATTCCTTCAGACCATCTGCAATCCTTCCAGTTCTATCAAAACGGTGAGTCCCGCACGGTGATTAGGCATGGCGCTTAGGGCGGCCCACTAATTTGTTGGGTCAGTGATCTAACATAGTAGCGTATGTGGTGGGCCCGTTTCCCGTCCTGTAGTCAACGTTTTTGTATAGTTATCCGGAAAGAATTACTACTCCTGATGCACCGAGTATCCACCCCGATACAATGGTTCAACGTATGCGCAGGCCAACTGTGAGCCCACAACCAATGTAGCCTATACGTGAGAAGAACGCCTTTCTCGCACATTGACACTATCTGACGCAAATACATATACCGTCATACATAGTGATTCGTCTATAGTGCATGTAATATACCGGACTTGGAACCTGGCCGAAGGCAGTTGCAGTATCAAGATAGATTCCTACTAGACCATGAAATAGTCACCCTACTTCTTCGTATATTAAAACCAACAAATAAACAGTACTACTTCCACGGAACATTTTTTATCTCAATTTCTGCCTTTAGGATGTCCATCGCTTGAGACAGTAACATCTACTGTACGCTGCACGCGTATCTCGTCTTTTCCAGCATGCGACCCAGAGACTCCGTACAGATTTGTCCGCGATCCTGACCGATTGTGCAAGCCTATATGTTCTTCGTCAATTCTCGACCAGGTAGAGTCGATTGTCGGCATCCAATCCTTGGGAATGCGGCGCGAGCCTTGCGCACGGGGTGTACAGTTCGAACTTTGGTTGGAACGGTTATTGAGCGGGTTGCTGAAACCAAGCGCACTAAAAACCTTTTGCCGAATACCGGACTCCATGATGAGCTTCGAAAGACAGGGAACGCTAAAAATGAAGAAGCCGCAAGTCATCTCGGCATCAGCCCAGAACAGAAGAGGCCCGATCAAGTAGATACTGTCGGATTGACTGGCAAATGCGACTGTGTGGGCTAGACGAATACACGCCGCAATTGAGGCTCTGGATGCGAATCAGTCCTTTTATGATAAGGGATTTAACACAAAAAAAAAAAAAAAAAAAAAAAAAAAAAAAACTGTATGGCGAACTCACAAAATACCGACTCCAAAGATGACCGAAATCCCCAGCCGTTTCTTCCGGCTCATTTGCAGGCCCCAGATAATCCTCTGCGGTAACAGGATCATGGTAACGTCAGAAATAACCTGTACGCTGGCTGAGCAGAGCATAACGCTTGGAAGAGAGTAACATTTGCTTTGAAGGTAAAATTCCCAAATGGCTCGGTGTGGGCGACACTGGGTATTCAAAAGGATAATGCACAAGACTCCCCAGAGACACTGAAAACAGGCTACGGCCATACAACCCCACCAAAAAGTGCTTTTGGTCCTGTCGATGGAAACAAACACCCTGCACCAGTCCAGCAGAATGGCCACCTTGATCAGGGGGAGGACCGCGGAGTAACAGCATCCATAGATGAGAATCAGCTGACGGATGGATCTGATTAGCTGCCAACTTTTGGGAAGCCGACACGAGAAACAACGTACATATAGGGGCCGAATCATTTCTCTGTTCCGGAGATTCCATGTATGGACGTAGTAGCCTGGCGCGTCAATCAACGCATAAGCGGCATATGCGGTTCCCCAGTAGGCACCCTGAATATTATCGTCAACACGTCTGAAACTCACTGAGGCCAGAGGAGAGAGATGGGTAACAATACATAGGCACAGATCGCCATAACTGCCGAGGGCGAGAAGCGTGATTGTCAGCTTCCCGAGTCCATATATAGTGGATCAAAAAGGCGTTTGGAGATTGAACCTTACCATCTTCGATCCGAACTTTCCTATCCAACCATATTCGAACGTACCACCGCAGACAGAGGCAAAGCGTTGCAACGAGCATGCAGACTGTGGTTATACCCCAGGCATAGTCATTCCGGTTTGGAGGGTTGTCGAACATTGGCGTGACACCCGGAGGTGGTTCCAAAGCCGGCGCATTGAGCAGAGCATCCAGCTCTTCAGGCGACATGTCAATGTTGACAATAGTAACGGCCGATATGTTTGGATTGCAAACTTGTTGGCTATGCCGCTGTTAAATGTCTTAATTCTCAATATTATAAATTATGGGAATTGTTGACCAAAATTATTATTTTAGAAAGTGATAGCTCTACAATTTTCTCTGGAATAATACGCCAGGATGCGCTTCAAAGTCATTATCACTTTTCTGGCCAATCTGACCCACATAGGAACGGCCGCGGATACCGGTCCGCGTGCCGCAGTCCGATCTACACTGTACTAACGTTACTAGGCGGGAAAAGCTAGGCCCATTCCGAGCATTTGAGCATCGCGCCATTTCCGCTGAACACCTGGGGCTTCGGTGGTCTCTCTCTATATATATATTGTATAGATATGCACAGGGAGACGAGGGACAATTTGCCTTGTCAGACACGCAGATCAAAATGTTGCATTGGCTTTCAACTTCAATTGCTCATGGTTTAGGATTAAAACCTTCAAAGGAGTCTATCAGTGAGTTTGCTATGCAGTCACCCACAACTGATGCAGGGCTGTAATGAACTAAAGTGCCGAAATATGCAGAGTGTCCAGATGACAACATGGCGTTGTTCCGCGATGAATCCCCCCCTAAAGTGGATCTGCGCAAGATGATGGACGAGCATCCGGTCCCTTCAATTTCCCCCGGAACACTAGACCCAGCTTCTATGGCGGGTGACGAGCCAACAAAGCAAGCATGTTCTGTTCTGGACCGGCTGAATGCCGCCTTGGCCGCCGACAATGCTGAGATGCTCGATAGCTGCTTTTTTCCCGGCCAGGCATACTGGAAGGACCAGCTTGCACTTACCTACCACTTGCGAACGTTTGCCACTCCTGGCGTCATTGCCGCCAGCCTTTTGGAAACAACGGCCTTGAGGAAAGTCACGGGAGAGATCACGGTTGATGGCAAAGCCCAATTCAGTCAAGACTTGCCGACTCTGGTGAGTAACTGTTCGAACCCGGGAATGCATGTGTCAGACGGGGAGACAAATAACTGACAGGCTTGTTTATGTACAAAGCCATTCATCGACTGTGGGATTACCTTCCGGACAGACTCACCAGCCGCTATTTGTGGGGGGAAAGTGATACTCTTGCCAGTCAATGGTAAACTTGGCAAAGTGATTGAGTGGAAGATATGGGTCCTAAGCACCACCATCGAGAATCTGGACCTGCAGCAAGAGAATGAGAAGTTGCTCCAGTCTCCCGCAAGGCAGCTTAATTGCCGCGACGACTTTCAGACAGATGTTTTCATCATCGGAGGCGGAAACGCGTAAGTGGTGATGTGGCATCTTAAAAGAAGGACGGTCTTGCTAACCAGGTCGTCTTCATAGTGCCGTCGCTCTTGCCGCACGCCTGAAGGCATTGGGTGTGGAGAGCGTTATGGCCGAGCGAAACCCCCAGCCAGGTGACAATTGGGCTTTGCGCTACGACTGCATGCGATTTCACCTCCCAACTTCGTTCTGCGATATGCCCTACATGCCATATAAAGAAGCGCTTCGAGGCTCCCATCTTTTGACCAGGAGTGAGCTAGCTTCGCAGGTCAGACAATACGTGGAGACCTTCAACCTGAATATGATCACCTCAGCACAGATTCAGTCGACGCAGTACGATCAATCAGCTAAGCGTTGGATTATTAAATATGAAACTCCTGCTGGTCAAGGCATGGCAATTTCGAAGCACCTTGTGCTCGCTACTGGGGTCGCGTCTCAGCAGTACAATATCCCACAAATTGCAGACAGTCAGCTATACCAGGGCGTAAGCATGCACTCGGCGCAGTACCAAGATGGGAAACAGCTCGCAGAGCAGGCCAAAGTAAGTGGTGCTTCCGTTTGATTCAAGCCCAAAAACCACTAATATATCCCTCTAGTCTGTCCTCATTGTCGGCTCTGCCAATACTGCTTTTGACGTGATGGAGGACTGTCATGCAGCAGGACTCCAGACCACAATGGTTGTTCGATCACCAACATACATTGTCCCAGAGGAATACATTTGTCATAAAGCGAGTCTCGGTGTCTATGATACAGGTGTTACAGCCGCTGATAGGCGTTTCCTCTTGCTGCCATCACATGTAGATGGCCAGCTTGCCCGCTGTCTGATGGGAATGTTTGCTGAGCAGGAACCAGATCGCTATGCTTCTCTTGCAGCAACTGGCTTCCCAGTTATTGACAGTCGCCACCCAGAATCTGCCCTGATGCACAACCTGCTGGAGCGGGCGGGAGGCCATTATGTGGATGTAGGCGGCACTAAGTTGCTGGTGGAGGGCAAAGTCAGTGTCAAAGCTGGGGTCGAGCCTGTCGCGTACACAACTAAGGGGTTGCGGTTCTCTGATGGCAGCTGCGCCGATGCAGATGCTATCGTCTGGTGTACGGGATTCTCTGACAAGAATGTTCGTGATAGCGCTGCACAGATCCTAGGAGGCAGTCATTCAGAATGGAACGTGAATGAAGCGAAAGGCCGGCTCATTGGCCCTGGTGATATTGCTGCATGTCTGGACGCAACATGGGGACTTGATGCTGAGGGTGAGATCCGTGGCATGTGGAAGCGCCATTTACACCTTGATGATGACAATTTCTGGATTATGGGTGGTTATACGCAGCAGCACCGATGGCATTCGCGGACGTTGGCACTTCAGATCAAGGCGGAGCTGGAGGGAGTGTTGCCGCCGGCATATCGGGACACTCCTTTGCCCCGTCCTAGGTAGCGTTTGATGTGATACTATGGTGCAAGAGGCTACCAATCTAATAGAGAATATCCACATCGTTCAACTTCAACACACATAATATAGTAGAGCAAAACGCTTCATCTAACACCATCGTCGAACTACCAGCACAATATAAATGACCGGGTGAGTAGCTCAGCAGCCATATGACTGATTACTGAACCAGGCCCTAAATGCCCTCGCTAAAGCGGTGACATCCGGAAGAGGAAAGTCATGGTCGTTCGAAGAATCCAAGTTCATATAGGCATATATATCTTGGGTTTTCTACACATGAGCTTTTTCCTAGGCCAAGGACGATCTTTCTAGGTTTAGCCGGTCAGCTGACCGCGCGTGGTCCAAGCCACGATTCAGCCTTGTCAATCCAGCTGAGCGATATTCTTCCCCTATCATTGACCGGAGCCAAAACAAACATCACTGTTATTCTCTGACACTAACATGGGCCAATGTATCCCGTCACTATCTTCAGTTTGGCCGCAGCAGTGGCCCAGTTCCTGGATATCGGGTTCTGCATTATCAATGGAGCGCGAGAAATCCACGAGTCCAAACAAGGGATGAAAACCGAAGTGAAGGAGATGCTGCTTGTTGTCTTAAGACATTAAGGTCCTGAATCAGGAGATTTTAGCCAATCCCAGCTTCAGACGCTCGATGTCCAAAAATGATCTTGCTATCCAAGCCCTGGCGAATCAATTCGAGACACTTGCAGATGCACTTGTGAAAGGGCTGGAAACGATTCAAGTGAGGCAATCAAAGCCTAGGGGGCTGGGAAGTTTTCGGGTCTCCGCGCTGGCTATCTGGCGACGTAGCGATATCATGAAGCTGTAAAAGAGGTTATCTGTCGTGGAAAACCAGCTGCGCAGTTGAATTTCGCTCGCAACGTCTCGAGACCAGCATTCTGATATACTGAGAGTGCTCGACAGAATCCGACAAGAGAATGATTGTTCGTCTTCTTACACATCTGAGAAATTGATGAGCTCCAGGATACGGTGGAGCGTACCTCGTTGCTTCAGAATTAAGGTGCTCAAACATATCAAGTCGCGTTGGGGGAGCTATACAGGGACCTGCCTAGATTTCTAGGCGAGAACAAGAAGATTTACAAAAGGCAGAACATCATTCAGAGCTTGTCCTTTGAAGCTATGAAGAGAAGACATGATCAGATCAACAATGCATATCCCGAAACATTACGTTGGGTTTTTGATGATTCCAAAACAAACTTTAGACAATGGTTAGAGAATGAGAATGGGATATATTAGATAAACGGGAAGGTATGTCAACAAGCCCTATCCTGGCTCAGACGCGCCGATGCTGATGTTAGAACATGCCAGGCCGGAAGTGGAAAGTCGACACTTATGAAGTCGGCTGTTGCGAATGAACAGACAAAGAAAGCATTGGATCGATGTGCCGACACAGACAAACTGTTTACCGCCAGTTCCTACCTCTGGAATGTGGGATCTGAGATGCAACATTCCCAGCAAGGTCTGCTGTAGAGCTTGCTATTCCAGATCTTTCGCATTGATCCGACATTAGTGACACGCGTCTGCTCAGATCACAGCGGCGACAGATTAGAGTTATGAAGCGTCACCGAGTTAGAGAAGGCGTTTGGTCAAGTACTGAGTACTATGTCTGTCAAATTTTGTTTCTTCATCGACGGCCTCGACGAGTATAATGGAGATGGGATGGAGATAATCAAGGTCGTTCAACACCTGGCTCAATATCCACGGGTGAAAATATGCGTTTTGAGTCGTCCTTGGACGACTTTCGAAACATATTTTCGCTCTTTTCACTACATGCTGGTGATGGAAGACATGACCTACAACGATATCGAGGGAGATGTCCAGTATATGCTGTCCGGTAATCCAACACTTCAGAAATTAGTAGTACTAGATCCTCGGTGTCACAAAATTGCTGCGGAAGTTGCCTCTAGTAAATGGTGTCTGGCTCTGAGTCTACCTGGTTGTTCGGGATCTCACAAGAGACATCATGGCTGATGAGATATACCAGACTCTAAATGATCGTCTTCGAGAACTTCCACGAGGACTGGACGACTATTTCGAGCGAGCTATGAGCCGAATTGATTCGTTTTTCATGCAGAAAACTGCCTTGCTTGTCTTTCTTGCTATCGAATGTGCCCGGCCTTTCCCCTTGTACACGCTTACATTCTTGAAGAAAGAAATCCACGAACCTCAATACGCCCTCAAAGTTCCAATCAAAGCAACATCACCCACCGAGATATTCGAGACCAACAAGAAATTACGAATGCAACTCCAAAGCTGCTGTGGTGATCTACTAACCGCACGTAGCGAGCATACTGTGTTGTGCCCTTTCTTCAAACAGACCATCGACCTCCCGCATCGCACAGTGCGCGACTTCCTCCTGAAAAACAAAGACAAGCTAGGAGAGCAAATCCCCTCAGGCTTCAAGGCCAAGAGTGCAATATGTCGAAGGATCCTAGCCATGGTCAAGCAGTACCCAGTGGACAGCCAGACTCCTCTCCTCACATCCGGCAGCTCATCGAATCTCATAAACGAGCTCCTGTATTATGCCTACGAGCTTGAACAAGAAGATTTATTAGACCAATTCCCAACCCTGGACAAAATGGACCGAGTCATGTCGAAGCACGCACAAACCGGATTATTTCCTCGGTCCACCAGTGACAGTGACACCGGCAACATCTACACCCTAGAACACGGCAACTGCACATTCCTCGAACTAACCGTCCAAGCCCGCCTGGTTCTCTACATCCGAGACATAGGCAACCGCAACCCAAGCCGCATCTACCAAAAACGACCTCGCCCATTGCTAGACCACGCCCTCAAAGTCCGTTTATCTTTTAGAATGAGCTCGTGAAACCATTAAAACATATATCCAGACCTTCATGAAACTCAGAATCAACCATGTTGATAAGAATGACTTCCTAGAAGTCTATCAAGCAGTGCACTCACAGGCATTTACAGCTTTTAATATCAATGCAGGCATTGCTGGAATAGGTATAGAGCGCCGCCACAAGGGGAGCACCCATGGCCTTGAGAAAATTTTGGGTATCCGTGATATGCCCGGGGCTTTTCTATTCGGCAATCTGCGGATCACATCCTGTACCATCAGGGAAGCACCCAACGCTCCCCATTATCTCCCGCATGCGGCTGCCCAGTAATATCTGAGATGTCAGCTTCATCCGGTTGCGGGAAGAACTGGGCCTGGAAGAGCTCTACCTTGCCCTCATACGTCCTCATCTCACCGACCCCATCAGAGCAGTGCAGGGGCGGCACGGCTGGGGGCGTATAGTTAACAGTGCGTCCCCACTGGGCTAGATAATCCGAATATAGTTAATACCCAAGTCAATTTTGAGTGCACGGGCCTAATAGCCCTCAGCTTTCTTGCGAATGCCATGCATAATACAAGGTTGACAGGAATACAAGACATCCAAGAATACCAAAGTCGACTACACTTGCAGCAATAGAGATAGATGACCACTCTTCACGACATCCTTGGGACCATCTGAGCGTCAGCCCTATGAATTTTACTGGAAATCCATGGACACCACGTTCATTCCAAATGCTGACTGCTTACGAGATTCCCAGGCGGTGTGACGATGGCCGATTAGCGATAGAAGTAACTTGTTGCATTATGAATGCAAATATGGACAGTTGAGAGAGGAGAGAAACTCCTATCCAAAGCAGGGGGGGGGGGGGGGGGGGGGGGAGCACAATCTTCCGACAAGGCAGCTTTTACAAAAGTGTGCTCCTCCTATTCTCCCGGTTTCTGATATGCATTCATCCACTATCGCTCAATCAATCACCGAAAACTGTCTGGAAAGCCAGGCACAAACACCTAGTCTTATCCGAGAACACCAACCCCCTGTAATTGTTTCTGAAGGGTGGGCGCAAAACTTATCGCAGGTTAAAGCTCGAATGGTGTGAAGCTGTATTTGTGTCAAATGATGGTATAGATAATCAGGAACTGTAGATCTTGGTGCCAAGCTGGAGTCAATGAACCAATAAGCTGATTCCAGACGGCGGCCCCATTAGTTTATTTGTCTTATCAGCCCCGCCCCCAATCCGAAGGAACTCTTGTAATCATATCAGCCATTCTTCTCCATCTAGTCCTCCAATTGATACGCAGGGACCCAGCCTCGATTAAAATGGCATGGGGCTGTGCTTGCGTCTCACCCAGTCAGCCATGGGAGAATGAAGTGTGGTGCTAGGCGCGCCCGGTTAAACAGCAATCACAGTTGGACTAGTCCTCGGCAATACGTATCTGCCAAGTATCCTCTCACTGAGATGGGAATGAATGCCCTGTGTGGCCATTGATTGCCCTCGCATGGTTGGCTTTGGCCCTTGGGTTGCGGATCCTGGCACGTGACAGCGGTGTGAGAGGTATTGGTGATTGAATCGGTTGATTAAACTAGCTACATAGCCGAGAGTGCGAGAGAATAACCCCTGGGTCCCGGGAGGTGAGCTGGATTACTGAACTGCGCGGAAACGCCAACAAGAGGAAATAGGGAAATAGGTAACAGTGTCTCATTTGTCCAAGACCGTGCTCAGGTTCTCTCCATTTCGTCACCCATGATGGAATTGATTCAACTCCCAGGGGAACTGCTCCTGTTGATTGCAGACAGTCTGGAGTTCCTGCGAGATGTTAACTCGCTTTGCCAGGCCAATCACTCTTTGTATCACACACTCAACGGTCATCTATATGAGTGCAGCGCGCGGCACCATGAGAGCGATGTGCTGCAGTGGGCAGCCATTCACGGTCTTGTGGAGGTTGTGAAAACCGCCCTTCAACATGGAGCGGATGTCCATACCACAGCACCTATTCGTGGACTGAAGCTTCCAAACCGATTTGCATCTCATTTCTCCCAAGATCTTCAGTTCGAGCTTCAGAGAAACAATGAAGCGGAGGGCCTTGCCCAATTCTACCTCTGTCGCGGGGAGGTCACGCCTTTGGTCCTGGCCGCCGACGCGGGATACCAAGATATAGTCCTGTCTCTTCTTCAGTACGGCGTGACCATCGATCGGACCGGGACCACCGGTCTGACGCCGCTGATGGTCGCTGCCCAGGGAGGCCACACCGGTGTGGTTGAGCTTCTACTGCAGAATGGCGCGGATCTCACAGTCAAACGCCATGGCTAGTACACGACCGCACTGGAACTGGCAGCGGAAGAAGGGCACGCTGGTGTGGCAGATGTGTTACTCCGGCATGGGCAAGATCCCAATCACCCATCCTCGTATCCCGCACTCACCACAGCGGCAGAGAAGGGTCACATCCATGTAGTCCGGATGCTGCTGGACCATGGCGCCGACATTCAGATTAAGTCCTCCGCAGGCATGACAGCGCTCCTGCACGCGACTGAAGGGGATTATCCAGAAGTGGTGCGCCTGCTTGTGCAACATGGTGAAGATTCCGAATCCCGCGATTTCGATGGAGTAACTCCGTTGCTGCACACCGCGCGGATGGGGAGTGTGAAGGTCTGCGAACTGCTTCTCCATCTCGGAGCGGAGGTCAATGTGACAGACGAGAACGACCGCACGCCGCTCTGGTGGGCGATTGACCGAGGAGAGATGGAAATGGTGGAAATGCTGTTGAAACATGGTGCACGAGGACCAGAGGATAATGTATTGGAGATGGACCAGGCGTAGATTACAAAGAATTCCTGCATATAGTTATTACTAGAGTCTCTCATTTATATGATGGATTATCCTTAGAGTTAGGTTGAGTGGTCGGTCGTCTTGAACATATTTTTGATTTGCCGAACTCCACAGAGTTGTATTAAAAAATAGAAAGGTAAAAATTTAAGTCTTACGATTCACTATCTGGCTATATCCGATTGTACTTTCCCTACAGCCAAGTTTACGTACGAGGTTGTCCCTACTTCCTTGACTTACGATTATCTGTTTCCAGTTCCCTAGTCCTGTTAGTACCCTCAGCTCCCAGTCCTAGCTTACATGTCATCTTTAGGTCCGAGGATCCTAGGGTTGTGACACCCTAACCATATCTACCTCAGTCATCATATACTACCTTTTATTTCAACCATTTTATTTGAATCATATTTATAAAACAGATGAAGTCATACACCTGCACAGACCATGATCAGAACTTCTGGGGTGAAGCTGATGTGATCGAACACTTATGAAGGTTTCATGCCAGCTTCATTAGAAGGCCTTTATGCTTGGGAATCCCAGATAGTCATGGGCATTTATAGTATTGCTTTGAATGTGAAAGTCATTTAAGTGATCATCGAAGATTCGACTCGGACACAGTAATGCTGCATCACCTAGAGCAGCGACACAGGGATATTATGTGTCACGGGCTCGGAATAATAGATAATAACGAATTGAATTCCTATCTAAACTATTGTAGCCATCGACGAGAACATCAAATCTGGAGAAGAGAGAAAAGAGGAATATATCTAGAGGAAGAAGGGGTTTTATAGGCATTTGTTTGACATCACTAATGCCTTGTCTGGTGTATTGGTGTCGTTTGTCTGTGTTTGTCACGGGCTCGGAAACTAGCAGATAAAACGAATAATATTCATATCTAGACCAGGTAGCCCAACGACGAGAATATCGAATCTGGGGAAGAAGAAGAAAAGGAAATCTATCTAGGCGATGAACGGTCTTTATAAACATTTGTGTGGTGCGGCTTAAGCCCTTGTTTGCCTATATTGCTTGTATGGCATCGTTTGATATGTTGGCGCTGTTTGTCTGGCGTTGAG
The DNA here is from genome assembly GCA_039880865.1 of Aspergillus proliferans. Taxonomy (NCBI): domain Eukaryota; kingdom Fungi; phylum Ascomycota; class Eurotiomycetes; order Eurotiales; family Aspergillaceae; genus Aspergillus; species Aspergillus proliferans. The sequence continues at coordinate 60,170 of JBDODB010000061.1, forward strand.
CCGTCACAGTGTCAGTTGTTGACGCAGTGTTGAGCCGTTGATGCGGCGTCAAGCCGTCACAGTTGTCATCCTAAGCAGTAAGCCTTTGTGACAATTGGTTCTATGCCCTTAGTATTTTCCACGCGGCCTTGCTTGCTTCTGGAATTTTTCAGACTCTTAGGAGCCCTGGCCTGGATCCTAAGATGGCTGCTCCTGTTCTTGAGAGCTAGGAGCACACTCCCCAGACATAGGGTAATCTCTGGAGTGAATTGAATCTTCATGGGAGCTTAGTTTACCCCACTATCTCTAGGGAGAAGTTGGCATGGTAAGAAGCGGAGCAGAAGGAATGATGACCTCAATTCCCTGTTCCATTGATGGTGCCATCGCTTTGTTGAGTTTATTGAGGCTACCTTAGTCAGGCTACTCACCCCTCTGCTCAGCCCCAGTGATCAGCTCAGGCTGATCAGGGCTTGCTCAGGTCTACACAGTGAGCAAAAAGCGGCGAGGGCTGAGCACTAAAACGGAAAGGGAAAGCCTTCGGCCTGTCCAGAAAATCAAGTACGTATGTCAGATTGGCTATATATTCGTCAGATAAGACGCAGTCCTTTGAAGACAACTTCGACAACTCCCCTCTCAGAACATTTTACAAAATTCTGATTATATATATTCTCCAGGATATCGTCTAGAATGACATTCCATGTCTCAACAGATTTAATCAAGAACCAAAGAAAGAGGGCTGATTACCAAACTCCGATTCATCCAACCACCCAAGATCAAACAAGTCTCGAAGAACCCCGAGCTCATCAGTCAAGAAAGCCCTTCCATCCAGAGCAGGCATATCCGGGTTATCTGTGCCTGAACTCGACTGCTGCAACGTCACCATATTGCCGCCATCCTCATACTCTTGGCGATCAGCAAGGCTGCCGCCTACAGTGGCATTTGCGCTATAAACCTCACTCGTAGCCGCGATCAACCTGCCCAGCTTCAGTCCTGCCTCATCCGCAACAGACCATGACCGTCCTAGGAACGATAGCAGCTCATGGGCTAGTTCTGTCCTTTTCAAACAGGTTTCGACGGGTGTTATTCCTCGTATGGCTGGGTGCGAGCATAAGCAGTAAAGGACTGTGATGGCAGCTACCAGGATCGAATGCGCCGAGAGCCATGAGCATTCCATGTTTAGGAATCTGTGGAGGTCTGCGTAGATGGAGATGATATCCATCGCGCTGCTAAAGCATGCCTGGATAGCTTCTGTGCTTGGATGCGGGATTTGCGGGCTTGGACGATAGAGGAGCATGATGCAGTGGTGGTATTTGAGTTCCAACCGTTGCAGGGTCACTCCAGACAACGTACCGAAGCCGTTCGAAAGAGAGCTTTGCTGCTGATTCCGAGCTTCCTGAAGCAGCGAGGCGCAGACATTATGGGCTTCACGTTGCCAAGCAGTTATATTTGTCGGCCATGGGAAGCGGCTGGGTGATCGCGAGACACGATACAGCATCAGCTTGATTTCTGCGACGATCCGGTCGAAGCGGAGAGAGTAAACGCATGCTGTGTAGGGGGTTGGAGCCAACCCTGGCGGTTGCTGTTCAACCGCTTGGTCTTGTGAGGTAGTCTGATCCCACTGGGTTGCTGCCGATTCGACCTCATCGTTATTGTCTAGCCCCGGGAATTCCCGGTCGATGGCTTCGTCTCTCAGCGTGAGAGGACGGCCTAAGATGGTGGTGAGGGTGCGATCCATGGAATATGCTGACCAGAAGATAGCGCTTCGCAAGTGGCGTGTTTTGCGATGGCATGAGGTTTCGGTCTCTTTTTTGCCTTCACAAGTTAGTTTAACCGCTGCCACGACTTGCTCTTGAGGAATGATACTAACAGTTATCACGCCGCTGCAACCCAAGATCCAAGCAGCTAGCAATAATGGTATGCAACAGAAACCACGCATTTAACCCCTCCGGACTATAAAAGCTATGCTGCGCCAACAGCAAAAGAACTTGCACACCTTCGATGCTATCATGGAGCTTGATCTGTGTCGCATACCCCATGCCTTTGGTAAACAAGTCATGTGAGGGGAACTTGCTGTTAAGCTTAATTTCTAAAAATCGCGCACCCAGAGAAAGCACCAAATAAATCTGCGCAAGGGCCAGCTTCACGGGGATAATGCTGTTCCAAGTCGACCTAGTGTCGAGATGCATCACCTGCCTGAGGAGGGTATAGAGATCATCCTGCGAGATGAAGGGGTAGAATGTCGAGACGCTGAAATATATTTCTGCATACTGCTGGCAGTCGGACATTGAAGGCAAGCCAAGCTGTTGGATGTCATGTGCACTTAGGCCCAGACCCTGAGCCGCATCACCCTGCCCTTGGACTTGTTCATCCTCTCGCAAATATGCCAGTGACAATCCTTGCGACTGGGGTACTGATTCGTATATCAATCGCGCAAACGGGACTCCTGATGACGGGCCCAGATACTTGGGATCACTTGCATTCGACAAGGAAAGCAAGCCCACTTCGTGAGCGAGTGGTTGATCTCGTGTAATCCGACTGGAAGTCGAAATGGCCGGAGAAGCACCATCTTCAATGGAATTGCTTTCTGCTCTTGGACTCTGCCCCGGATTGAGGGTTCGAACTGTGCTTCCTGGTCGAGGGATTTCTTCACGCGATGAGCGAGATGTTTGCTGACGAGGCTCCGATCCTAGTCCATCCCCTGGATATCCGAATTGGCTGCTCTGGCTATATTGATGCCGATGATTAGGCAAGGGGTCAACTCGTGGGGCTTCCACAAACCCTGAGAGCCTCGGATCAATGTTGCTGGTGTCTCCATTATCAGACACATTCGGGCGAGTGGCCGACAGCGCAATGACTCCACTGGCAGCTTCTAGTTCCCTAACACGGTTCTCCAGATAATAAAGGCGACTTTTGAACCAACAGACAGCATATCAGTACCATTTCAATCAAAACAGTGCCCAATTATGTGCAGCAATAGTACGAAGTGCATGTATGTCATACCTCCGGGATATCGCCGGCCCCGAAACCCCCTCAAAGCATTCCACCTCAGCTCTAGCACAATTCGAACAAGCAGGCGAAGCCCCGTCGCAGCGGACTTTACGCCGACGGCACCGGGAACAAGCGAGCGGACGGCGCCGAGCCGGCGGACTCGTCGCGGCGGGAATGGGAGGAGGACCTGCCATCTCGAGACCAAGATCTCGCCCGCTAAGAATCGGCGAAAGAATCATTTGTACAATTGAACAGAGCTTTCTGCACTCCCTGCGTATGGTGTGAGTCAACGGTTTGGTTAATGAATGGGGGAACGGTAAAAGACCGTCGTAAATCTACTTCGGAGTGTTCCTGCTCGGATACATCCGATATGGGTCCGGAGCTGTCCGGTATTTTGCCGATTCTGTTTACTATTGGTTGGGTGCATCTGATAAGGATCAGGGTTGGTCTCGACGGCCAAGTCTTTATTTTGAATCCCGAAGAAGTACTTTGAACTAGAAACTAATACCTCCCAGACGAGCCAAGTACATCCATAATCCTCTCTATAGACTTAGCATAAATCTCCACGCCCTGCATTTTAAGAGTTGTCAACTCCTGTGAGCCGGCATTCTCAGCGACGAACTTCGTGTAGTCATCGCGCACAGTGCGGTTGAGATTGATCTTGCGCACTCCGCATCTAATAGTCTTCTGAAAAAGCTCATCTGACACAGGATGCGTTCCATGGAGGGCCAGCGGTGTGCTTTCCGAGACCGACTTTCCAATGGCCGCAAGTCTACCGCAGATTAGTTGTTTGTTGCAAAACATTGAGAATGGTAGTAAACGCATACCGTGAAAGATCCCATGCTTCCTCTGCCCCACCGGCCGGATACCCACCATGGATATTCCCAAAAGACGGCGCAAGAAAGTGCACCCCAGTTTGTTGGACAAACCTCTCTGCATCTTCGGGTCTTGTCATGACGGATTCCATATCAACAGTAGGCAACCCATCCTCCCCACCCTCAATGCGACCCATCTCAGCTTCGATAGTGATATTGAACGCCCGCGCACAATCCACAACAGCTTTGCTGTGTCGAATGTTTGCTTCGTCATCCAAGGTCGAAGCATCAATCATAATAGAATCAAAGGGGAGGGCAAGGGCCAATTCGACATCCTCCGGCTTGATGCAGTGGTCCAAATGGACCGCTACTGGGACACTGGCGGTGTGTGCGACTCGCACTACGTAGCGGACAAATTCTGGACCTTGAAAATGTAATGTCCAAGGGAAGAGCTGGAGGATTGCGGCTGAGCGCTTGCGTTCGGCTGCGCGTATCACGGCCATAATTCCGTCGTTGTTGTAGCTGTTGTAGTACTGTCGTTAGTGAATCGCATAGAGTAACTTGTAGATTTCAAGCCTACGTACCAGTTATACGCTCCGACGCCGTAGTTGTTCTCATTAGCATGGCTGAGAATTTTCCAAGTCAGGTTGCTGGTGGGATATGTGCTGTGATTGCTGGCCATTGTGAGAGATAGTTATAACTTGTCGGGTTTTCCTTTTTATCTTCTTTCTCTTCTGTTTTATTGTTTTATATGAGCTTTGAGGCCCGAGAAATTGTCAATCGCCTTATCTTCAAATTCGCTGCCCTCGGCCTCGGTCCGTTCGCCGAAACGACGACTTTCGAAGCTCTCTTCCTGTACATTGACCCACTATCTATAAACAGATGACAGATGCTTGATAATCATACAAAACAGCTGGATTCTCAACCCACATCAACCGCCACTCTTCCTCTGACAACCACGTACTCAATGACTCAACCCAAGCCCTATCATCAATCTCCAAAAACGCCTCCTCTTTCCCCCGGCTCTTCCCAAACCTATCCTCGTGCCTCTGCGTATGAGGCCAGTCACTCCCCCAAAGCATGCGCCTAGGATTTGAATCAACAAATCTCCGAACTACCCATCGCAAATCCTCATAACGTGGGCCCAGGTTGGAGCACCGATACGGTGCAGATATCTTGATCCACAGATTTCCATCCCGGAGCGCTTGGCAGAGAGTTTCCAGTCCGCGTCTCTCAGATTCCCGTAGATATGAACCGTCTTGTATGTTGGTTGCATCGCCGTAGCGATAACTACTCCCCGTAATCAGAGCCATGTGATCCACCACAACAGGCACAGGACACTGGCGTATAACCTCGCACAGCCCTGGCCAGAACTCAAGATGCGGTTGCTGAATCTGAATACTCCATTTATTTCCTGCATTTCCTCTCCATTGTACCAATCGCTGCGCCGTCGCATCGATAAGCCAAGCTTGGACATCAAAATAATGCATAGCCGTGTGCCGAAAAAAGTCCAACCGCACTGAACGCACCCCAGCCTCATGATACAAATCAAGTATCTCATCAGTAACAGTCACGAGATCGAGCACACAGATCCCCCACGCACGACCTTCAAAGCGCTCGAGGTAGTACAGGAGCGATGTACAGTCAGCTCCGTAGGAAAGGCCATGCGCGATGCAGACGTGCTCGATGCCGAGGGAACGTTCAAAGGCTTGGAGGTCTATGAGGAATGCGCGGGATGGGGTGAAGTGGCGGTTTTGGGAGAGGGGGAAGAGGTCTGGTTCGAAGATGTGTTGGTGAGTGTCCCATGCTTTTGGAGGGATGGGTTTGGGAGGGTAGGTGTCCATTGGGGCGTGATGTTTGCTTTGTCTTGGGGGTTGTGAGGCGATAGAATGTAGTATTTTATGAGCATATGGACTCTAAGTTGATTGTACGTCTTCTATATTCGGAAGGTAGCCCTACTGCTAATATTACGTACCGGCCATTTCCTTTTATTTCCTTTTTCTCTACAACCCCACGCTACACCCTGAGTATATTCAATTGCCTACATAGGATACTCAATATGGCACTCTCGGTAAGCACCGAGCCGAAACTAATCCGGATGAAAACTAACCCGGATGAAGCATCACGGACGGAGTCCGGCTCCGACGCCGTATACATCGATTCAGACCGTCTCGGATCGGCGCGAAATGGAACTAATAAAGTGGACGGTTGCATAAAAACATATATGATCAGTCTACTGTTGCAAGTCAGCGAAAGCCAACCGATTTCATCTGATAATTCATCATGCCCGCCAATCCAGAAGACATCGTCAGCCGCCTCCAGAACTGGGGTGCCTGCGATGTAGCCGATGGCCTCTCCAAGCTCAAGTATCCAAATGGCGGCTTCCTCGAGGGCCTAACGATGTACTCCCCGGAGTTCCAATCCGGCGAGACTAAGCTTATCGGTCAAGCACATACGGTCAAGTTCGTTCCGAAAACGGATGAGACAGCGCCGAAGGTCCAGGGAAATTATGTAAGTATTGCATTCTCGTCTAGGGTACATGTATGTAGAGCTAAAAAAGACAGATCGATCAAATCCCCTCCGGAGCAGTGATATTCATCTCCCAGCCCCTCCCACACATCAACGCCGTCTACGGTGGCCTGATGACCCTCCGCGCAAAGACCCTCAACGCCGCCGGTGTGGTTATTGACGGCCGCGTGCGAGACCTAAACGAGCACTGCGCGCTGAGGTTTCCCCTCTTCGCTAGGGCTGTTGGTACTACGGCTGGAGAGGAGGTTTGTCGTCCGTCTGAAGTAAACGTACCTGTGCAGTTGAATTCAGATGTCCAGGAGGCGTGGATCCAGCCTGGGGATTATATTATTGCGGATTTGAATGGGGTGGTTCGATTGCCAGAGGAGTTGGCGGAGAAGGTTCTGGACGCTATTCCGGGAATTGTGAAGGCTGACGAGAAGTGTGCCGAAGGGATTAGGGCTGGGAGGTCGGTGAAGGAGGTGTTCAAGGAGTTTCGGGGGCGGTAGCTTAATCTGAGATTCTGTTATATCTTGATCGATAATTCGAAATCATTATGGAAAGCAAACATCAAATTGCTCATAACACTAGTCCATCGCCAGTCTTATACACGTGCCAATTACTTGGGCGAGAACTACGCGACAAAACGGAATCCATCTCTCATCACAAGACGCTCATCCTCCGCCATTCCTCCAACCCCAGCCTGACTCTCGCCCTTCATCTCCTGCGCGACGGTAGTCTCACCACGCGCCAGACGCTTGTTGGCACGGAGAAGGACAATGCGCATGGAAAATGCCAGAATGATAGCAGCAAGACAGAAGGCCGAATTAGCCGACATGGCCATGAAATAGCGAGGGGCAGAGCTATCGGGGTATAAATAAGCCGAGAAGATCTACCAGTTATCAGAAATGCAAAAGAGAAAACGGATATAATAGTAAAGCAGGGACATACCTGAGCAAGGTTTCCAAATGCGTTGACAAAAGCCACCGCCGATGCACGCTTTATCCGCGGCCGTATCATGACCTTTTGCGTCCAGGAGACCAATACCGGATTGGCACCGTGACCACCTGCTACCATGACAATCATGGCAAAGTACCGGGCACCGGTGTTTATCGAGGCAGCCGCAGTGACATATCCCACGATTGCCAGGGCCAAGGGCCAAATGACGTGAAACGAAGAATTCCCGAGCCGGTCCGCAGACCAATTATTGGCAACCATGAGGATCACGCTGACAATGTACGGCGGAACCGTCAGCAGAAGCGTATCGACCTGGTTGAATCCGAGCGTCTCAACAACAGTCGGGAAAAAGTTCGATGTAGCACTGGCAACCTGGATGCAGAGAAGGGTCAAGGCGAAGATATACAGCCGCCAGTCTGCAAACGCTTGTTTGAATCCGTACAGCCACCAGCCGTCGTCCTCATCCACTTGTCCAGCGTCAGAGATTAGTCGCCATTCGGCTACTGCTCGCTCCGTGGGGCTGAGCCAGCGGGTGTTGCTGGGATAGTCTGGGAGAATTACGATTGAGCAGAGCGCGATGAAGACAGTGATTGAGCCTTCTATGATGAAGATCCATCGCCAGGACTCTAGACCGCGGGCGCCGTCTAGGCCCTGCTGGATCCCAGCTGCGATGAGACCGGAGAAGGCGCTGCCAACCTGCGATCCGGAAAATAGGAATGCGCTGCGAACACCCATCTCCTCCCGCTTGTACCAGGAGGATATTAGAAACAATGCACCAGCTGCGACGGCATGTATTAGCCATGTGTATTTTCCGGGTATAATACCGATAAAAAATGACTCACGGTAAAAGGCAGCTTCCACAAACCCCAGCAAAAACCGAAGTGCATAAAGTCCCCCGGCATTGTGAACTGCACCAACCAGGGCCGAAAGCATGCCCCAGACTGCCATAACACCAGTAATATACCACGATGGCCTTAGGTTGGCAAGAAAGATATTGGACGGAAGCTGCATCAACACATAGCCAACAAAGAGAATGGTGACGGCGGTGGAATATTGTGTGCTTGTTAGATTCAGCGAGTCTGATAATCCGGCAACTTTTGCATTTGCAATGTTGTTCTGCAAATATATTAGCCGCGGAAAATATCATGTAATTAAATAAATGAGGGAGCATACCCGGTCAAGATAGTTCAGTATAAAAATGAGCCACATACAGGCCAGTAGCCGCACATCAAGCTTACGCTTTAGCTTCTTCTCAGCCTCGCGAAACTCTTCTGTGCTCATGTGTTGGGCGATAGCCAGACGATTGTCATCAGAGGATGTTTCCTTTACGTCGAAATCCTCCACAGGCTTCATAGTGTCAGCCATAATGAGAGCAAATACAGAAGATGGATATAAAAACCGACAGAGTAAGCGATGCAGACATCCCACAAAAGAAGAGCAGGAAAATGCCCTCTTTATATAGCCAAATCATCCCGTTTCCCTCTCTCTTCCCATCCTACTTGTTTGCATGTGTCTGGGATGTGCTGATCGAGTGGACAGCGCAAAAAAATGCGGGGGAATACGCACTTACGATGACCAGTACTCAACTGATCCCCATGTACTTTCTCCGTAGCAATCTACAGACCGTCTGTTTCGTCTTGTTGATGTGCAGGGGGAGAACAGCTCCGAAAGGCTCGGTCCGGGGCCGAGAGTAGAACGGCAATTCGCCGTTTCTAGGGTTTGGGAGGATATTTTGGGTGGGTATATAGGTAGAGCGTCAGGTATACACAGAAACAAATAACACTTGCAAATAATTGACTCTTTCCTTGATATTTTGTCCATCCTGATCTACAGCTGGCTACTTCGGCACTTTGCTTTGTGCGCTTTCCTAGTTGACAATCATCCCACACTCGATTAATTGAGCCATATCTAATCCACAATGACAATTATCCACATAGGTCAGTTTTCCCTAATCATACCACCCTTGAGTTCGAACTGATACGCAACAGTGATGTTCAAGTTCCGCCCCGAGGTGACCCAAGAGCACAAAGACACATTCGTCCGCGAGCTCAAGAAGCTCAAGGAGCTCGACTGCGTCAAGGGACACCGTCTCATCGTCGGTGGACCATCTGTCACTGATCCAATCGAGAGAAGTAAAGGATTCGAACTCGCCCTGCTGAGCTTCCATGAGAACCTTGAAGAGCTGGGGAAGTATCAAGCTAGTAAAGAGCATTATTGGTATGTGAAGAACCCTTCTTGCTGTATTGGCAATCTCGGGAACTCTCGGGAAATTTGTGTACTTGGATTGAGCAGCTCTAATTGAGATCTTTTCTATAGGGTGACGAGCACGTATATGTTTCCTTACAAAGAGGATTTGGTGCGGTTTGACTTTGAAGTTGCGCCGGAGGACGAATGTATGTGGAATTTCCTGCCTCTGGAGGGTGTCAACGGCGCGAAGTAGTTTAGAGAATAGACGCTTATTACGATGAGAATTTTAATTGACCCCTTGACCCCTTGACCCCTTGCCATATTGAAAGGAGAATAAAAAGTGTGTACATCAACGCAGGCTACTGATATATACACTTAACAAAGGATATCAACACTTATTATACATGAAAAAAAAAAAAAAAAAACATCCAAGTCTAGAACGGACTACGGTAAACACGGAATGTGCTCAGAAGTTGAGCACTGGCAAGAATCTTCTGTAGAAGAGTGCCATAATCCCAGCCCATCGCGGCCGTTGCCATTGCAGTCAAACTCGCCTGGTCCTCTCGTCCTGGACGACCGGGGCCTGTCATGTTCTGATGTGATTATTAGTGACATGTCTCCTCCACATAACCAGAAGGGGCGCACTTACTGGCTTCATGTTGATATCAAAAATTGCAAACCCGGAACCCTCGTGGAATCGTCGTACATCAATCCGAATCGGCGCAGTTGCACCGATGAGTTTAACAACTCGCTCGCATTCCTTCATAACCTTCCCATACGCAGGATCCTTCATATCCTCCTTTGTGATCACGCGTGAGTTTGCAGTCACCGCCACCACACCATTGTATGGAGCGATGCCGTCTGCATGATTGAATCGCGAAACTGGCAATGTACTCCAATGTTCCGGTCGCTCAGGAGAGGGTGGCATAACAGTGATAGTAGCTTCCTCACCAGCAAGATACTCCTCAAGCATGACCAGCGGTGACTCCCCCAGCAACGCCGTGATATGCTCCCTCAATTGAGCCTGGTCATGGCAGAGTTTGACGCCATGGCTTCCACGCCCACGAACAGGCTTACCAACCACGGGAAACCGGTCAATAGATTTAACCAGCGTCTCAATATCATCAGATTTCGAGAAAAGCCATGAACGTGGGAGGGTGTAGTCACCGAGTTCTCCCAATTTACCGTTGAGATACGCTTTGTCGTCGAAATTCTCCACCATGCCGGGTGGCTGGCCCACGACGCGCAGATCCGAGGCGTAAGGAGCTAATTTCTCAGATTTCTGGAGTGGATGGGAATCGAAGAGGATGGTGTTGGCCCAGAGATGGGTAGCGCCGCTTTTCACGGCGGAATAGATGCCCTCTTCTGTATCGGGGAAGCACCAGCCTTCATTTTTGGAGACCTGTGGCGAGGAGTCTGGTGTGACGATATTGATGCCTTTTGACTGGAGTGTATAGACGATATCAGCTCCAGAGTCTTGATAGCCTATGACCCTGTAAGCCTATGAAAAACGATAACTAGTATAATGGCTACTTACCGCCAGGTTTACGAGGTTTGCGTACCCCATTGATGATTGGGGGATCAGTATCTTGGAACAAAACAGCCACTGTAGGCGCACGGCTGGACTGACTGTACATGCGCCCAAGGGCCCGAGGAAAAGCCCATTGGCTCGACGGCCATAGGCACGCTCGAGGTAGCGTGTTACAAGTGGCAAGCATGATGGATTGTGATTGCGTGGAAAGTAGCAGAAGAGATGCAAGTAACCCCCGCGTATGATGTTCGATGTTTATGCTAATTATATGCCGATGCCGGTTATCGGTCGAATGTCCGACGGAGTGGTCCGAATGACCGGAGCGATCCGAATGATGGTAGGGCTGCATCGGTACCGGCCCGAAACGGTGTTTTACCGAATGTCCTATGACTTGCATTGTTTCGACTGTAGTTATGGAATATAGTGATAAAAATTAAATATACGGCTACATTGCTTTCGATGGAATTGATTTACTAGACGAATTTGACGCCAAAAATTGTCACGTTGACCAAGTGAAGGAAACGATTCTCACCATGACTTCTTCCGTGAGTCCTAATGTATACAACTAAGATACTGTTCCCACAGGAACTGATAAACTACAAGGTCAGTTACTATGCTGACCCCGCGACGGCAACCAAATATGCTACAGAGCTGCTGGTGAAGGCTCGCCTCTCCAAGGAAGACGCCAAGTCAATGGCGGACTGCTTGGTTTTGGCCGATGTTCGCGGTGTTGTGAGTGTTGATCACATCATCCCTACATGATTCTGTCTAACATATGATAGGACACCCACGGTCTGGCACGCCTACTCCAATACCTTGACAGGGTCAGCAACGGCCAAGTCAACGCGAAGCCAAACTTCAAGCTTATCGAGAAGACCCCGGTGGTTGCCCACCTTGATGGCGACAATGGTTTCGGCTTCGTGGTTGCCACCAGAGCAATGGAATCAGCCATCAAGCGCGCAGAGATCTACGGCATCGGCATGGTTACCGTCAACCATTCCAACCACTTCGGTATGGGCGCTACCTACGTCCTCCAAGCCCTGGAGAAGAACATGATCTCCCTGGTCTTTACCAACTCAGCCAAGCAAATGCCCCCATTTGGGGGCAAGGAGACTCTCCTTGGTATCTCGCCTTTCGCTGCTGGCGCTCCTTCCAACAACGAAGTCCCCTATGTTCTCGACATGGCACCATCGGTTGTTGCTAAGGGTAAGATTCGCCGCGCAGCCCGTCATGGCGAGTCAATCCCTGTTGGATGGGCACTTGACGCTGACGGAAACCCTACCACCGACGCAAACGTGGCTCTGAACGGTAGCATGGCGCCTATCGGTGGTCCCAAGGGTTCCGGGATTGCCATTCTGATGGACGTCATGTCAGGTGTTTTGACTGGCGCTGCTTTTGGTGGCGAAGTCGGGGATCAGTACAAGGATCCCAGGCCCCAGAACGTTGGACATTGCTTCATTGCCATCAAGCCGGACATCTTCATGACGACTGATGAATTCAGAGCTCGTATGGACGTTTTGGCCCAGCGCATTCATGGCGTAGCTCCGGCTCCTGGCTTCAATGAAGTGCTTTTCCCTGGAGAGCCAGAGCATCGCCTTGGTGCTCAGCGCCGCAGAGAAGGGATTCCATACGCCGAGGCAGAAAGGCAGATGTTTGTTGACGCCGCAAAGCAGTACGATGTTGCTGAGCTTCCTCTGTCGGAGGTCCCTCTATCTCTGGAGTCATGAAATATACTCCCTGTACGTAAAGAAAGGTGATTAGATAGTCCGAAAGTAAATAGATTAATTGCTCATAAGTCCCCACGATGTCGAGTGTTATCTGACCCTCGGCTAATCACGTGTAGCCGAACCGGTCAGGTGACCAGTAGCCGCATCTGGCGTAAAATACAGTTAAATTACATCACACAGCCAATCAGCGGACACGGCGGGCTTGACTCCCCGCACCAGCTTATCGATAACTCCCAGACCACTTTCTTCTGCTTTCCACGCATCTCAGACCGTTGTGAGCAGGACCATAGCGGGCAGACACATACCCAGACACAAACACGACGAGACACAGGCACAATGCGACCAGATGGACCTCGCGACCCCGTCACCGGCCCCGATTCCGGTCCTGAGCCCCCGTTTCCTGTGCGACTGTCGGGTCCTGTCATCAAAGGTTTCGGGCGGGGGAGTAAAGAGGTGGGTAAACTTGTGTTATCTGTCGGCGAGCACCCTCGAATACAGGAAGTGGAAGGCTAATATGGGCTTTAGCTGGGTATTCCTACGGCCAATATCTCGGCAGACATGCTCGCGGAGCATCCGGATTTGGACATAGGTGTATATTATGGCGTGGTTGCGTTAGATCCTAGTCGGTTTAATTATACGGAGACATCATCATCGTCGCCTCAGGGAACTTGCGGGAAGATTCTCCCCGCGGTGTTGAGTATTGGATATAACCCGTTCTACAAGAACAAGGAACGCTCGATTGTACGCCGTTGTCTCTGTTGCAATTGACGTTGTGTACGCGTTACTGATCCGGCTAGGAAATCCACATCATGCCGCCCCTCGCAGCACCCTCCCCGACCGCCGCGAGCAACGAACAAGTGAAATTCCACAAACTGCCGGACTTCTACTCGACACCGCTGAACCTGCTGATTCTGGGTTACATCCGACCGGAATACGACTACGTTTCGCTTGGGGCTTTGGTGGAAGATATTCGGGTGGACTGTGAAGTGGCACGGAAGAGTCTGCAACGAGATACATATGCGCGATATCTGGAGGAAGACAGAGAGGGCGATAATGATACCGAATACGTCAAAGCGCATCGGCAATGGTTGACGACGTTTAACGGGAATCAGCAGGCACCTGCCCGGACGTCCGGATTATGATTATAATAATGATGATCACATACGTACATATTTACTGGCCATGAGAGACATGCGCAAGGAAGGGGCAGCGGTGGGATAGACAAAAAAGAATGCTCGAGTTGACATTTGGTGGTTTCTTGAAATTTTTGTCTGTTTTGTGTGCATAATCCGCTTTGGAGCATTTTGTGCATTTAATACATAGGATAAATCTTGGCATCTCTTGACCTGCTTCCACTTCCTGCTTGAAGCTGTTTTCAGCTTCTCACAACACTTGTTCACTCGCTCTTCACACTTCTTGTCCGTTCCCACTACAGGGTCTGTTTCGGCCCTACGACTTGGCGCCATGAAATCGGAACCCCGCGGAGCTTCTCGTCAACGCCCGCCGCGCCAATAATCATCGACGTCACTACCAATCTGCCTTTGCGCCAAGGGACGAGCTTCTTGTCGAGCCTTAACATATGTCATAGAGCATGGCCAGGAGTCAGATGCGCAGGCACCATGGTTCCCTCCGGGTTACTTAAAGCGAAGGCTGTTCCTTTTGCCCCGTTCGATACTATCGGACTATCCGGATTTTAATAGACACAAAGCAATGGAACGCCTCGTTAATTTTGCCCGTCGTCGCCGCAGTAGCAATACCAATGTACCACGGTCCCGTTCGCGTTCGACAAGCGATCGGAGCAAGAAGGATGAAGCTCCTCGTCGGCTCATATTGACCTCCGACACTCCGGACTTTGACCAGACTATTATCCGGCAATTCGAGGCTGAGGGATTGAAGGTCAAGTACCTGCCATTCTTTGGTGGGGGTCATGATCTGGAACGGGCCCGGAAGGATCTCGAAAATCAGTTGAATGAGCTCGAGGATGATCTAGAGCCTGGAGAGAGATATGCGGTAGTTGGTAGGTCTATATAAGGAGAGAGGAAGTACGAGAGGAAGAAGCTAAATTCCAGCAGCGTACAGAAAACCTGCCTATCTGCTTTTGGCAGCTCATCACCAGTCTACCACAAATACCAATCCACTCCCTCGACTCTGCGCTCTAGTCGCCTACTACCCCGAACCACCCTTTGATTCCCATGATCCCCAGTTCCAGGAGTACTTGTTCCCATGCGAGCCTCCCTCAGGTGCACTTGATGGCGTTTCGACCTACTCCCCTCATTCTCTGCTCCCTCTCCAGATCCACCTAGCAGATGACCAGACCCCAACTCTTTACGAGAGTTACACAGCCAATCCAGACAAAAAGCGCCACCGATGCCATGTCTTCTCTTACCCAGAGTCGCATGTCGGATTCGCGGAGCAGTCGGAACTGAACTATGACCGGATTGATGCGCAGCTTGCCTGGAGCCGGACACTGGACTGCATAAAGAGGAGCTTTGCACCCGGGCCAAACTGGACAGTCTCTGATATCGAGACGACATGGGCGAAGCATTGGCACAGCATGACGCAAATCGGCGCCCCTACTCGCGACACCATGGAGGTAATAGTGGGAGGAGAGAATGGCATCGAGGCACCTGAAAGCCACTATTGCTACAAACATACGGAGGGACCGACTGTGAACTGCGTCCCGACTTTGATTGGCGGTATGTCTGATCCTGCCAACAATACTGATACATCTATATCTAACAACCAAAAGCAAAACGAACCAACCCATCTACCCTCAGAACCTTCCACAAAAACACCTTCTTTCCCTCCGGCCCATCCTCCCAACACCTCCGCCTCATCTCCCGTACCACCGGCCCAGACCGTGTCGTCGATGAAGTCCTCCTCTCCTTCGACCACACCGAGGAAGTCCCCTGGCTTCTTCCAAACGTCCCGCCAACAAACCACAAGGTGCAGATCCCTCTCGTGCTAACGGGGAATTTCTGCGCCGGGAAACTGGTTCGTCAGCAGGTCTATTGGGACCAGGCTAGTGTGCTTGTGCAGGTTGGGTTGTTGGATCCGGGGTTGGTACCTGGGGGTTTTGAGGTGAAGGGGAAGACGAGGAGTGGGAACCAGAAGGTTGAGAAGTTGCCGGTTTGCGGGAGGGAGGAGGCGGAGGGGGTTTTGAGTGCTTGATTTTGTCTCATTCTCTTTGAGTATGGGAATGAGATGGGATTTCTATGTTAACGCTTGTTCAGAATATAGATACACGAATAGAAAAATTCTGTCTCTTGAAAAGTTTCTCAATTACAATCAACGCCAACAAGGCAGATGCACCTTTCTTGCAAACCAGGATGTCTGATAGGTGTACAATCTTCTGAAGGTCTTGAATCTTGACACTCTATTCCGGTGGTCCTCCGGTATACCCATGCAAGACATAGCAGTTCAATTCACATTGAGGATGTGATGATTCTCTTGCTCATCTGGTACCGCCAGGAACATAACGCCACGTCTGGATGTGCTGGCAAGAACTGTCGCCATGATTCCGTTCTTCCCCTTTTGGACAAAATCTGCGTGAGTCCTATAAACTCAGTTCCAGAAACATTAGCACTACCTTTGGGTGCTTTGCAAACATCTCATCCAGGTTATCCTGGGGACAGACTCTTTTGCTTCACCAAATTCTCAGTAAGCATTGGCGAGTACGAGCACGCGAAGCGATATCGTCGAGTAATCTATTTCATATATGTTGTCAGTTTTATTCTGGGCCGTTAGCACGTGAGTCCTCGTACCGGAGAAGAGGAGCCTGCTTGGACTGTTGCAACGCGACGAATTGTCTCGAGAGGGTTGTATTTACCAGTGCCAAATCTCTCACATATGGTCTATAGTCACCCGGGGACTAAGATAAGGGGTTCTCATAGACTGGTGGATGGTTCCAGCCGATGTAGCTTTTCTCGAAATATGGAGTTGGAATGCATGCTATGGTGACCAAGCCAGGTTCAACAGCCATATTCTTGCCTTGGAGGCAAGAAGAAAGGGAGTGAATGGAAAGCCAGGGACGCCTTCGTAACTGCATACTTATTGGGACGCTGATATAGCTCGACAACTCTGAGCCAAGTAACCAAGGAAGCGTGGCAGACCATTCACTTTCCAGTATCAATTGGCATATGTAGCAAGTCCCCATATATAGTAGATGTTGAATGAATATTCTCTTTTGACATATTATGCGTACGCTTTTATGCAAAATCTATACAAGTACACCTTGTAGTACTCACAGGCCCAGACCCCCGAGATCATCACTCACCCCACCGGCACTCTTCAACGTCCTCAAACTAGCCTCCTGCGCAATAGGCAAAACATCCTCAACCTGTCTATCCGTAGCACCCTTCGCCAGCCCAGCAACAATAACACCCAGCAACGTATCCCCCGCCCCGTTCACGCTCACAATATCCCCCTGCTCCAGGACCGCAGCCGGCGGGAAATGACGCATATACACACCACCAACAAGATCAGATCCGATGCCGCGGGATAAGATGTACGGCGAAGCCTCGGGGGATGTCAATCGGGGATCACCCGCACGAAGAAGCTGGGTGAGAAGGACGCCCTGCGCGCCTAGCTTTGTGATGATACAGGGGATGAATGGGAGGAGCTGGATAGATTGTTGTGGAATGCCTTGGTCGACGAGGTCGGCAGATGTCATGAAGACTAGTCGTTCGCGGGCACCCGAGGATGGGATTCCCATGGCGTCGATTACGTTGAACCAGTTGTCTGACTCGAGTAAACCGCGCTCACGTGCTGCCATGTACATAGTTGAGAGCTCTAGTTGATTTGGTGCTGCTAGGCTGACAGTGTTGTTGGGAACAGCTTCGGAGTCGCGAATGGCGGCAAGCAGTCTGCGACTTTTTGCTGTAGAGACGGGCTCAAAAGCAACGCGGGCACCATGTTTCGTAGCCACTGCAATCCACTTGGCTAGCACAGCCGGGCTCCAATTTGCATCGGCTACAACCCATCGGGGCTTTGTGCGGCTGATGATTGGCTCCCAGAATCCCTCAAAATCAAGCCTGTCCTCAGGCAGTTCCATTATCCCCATATCTGCCATTGCCACAACAAGGTCCTTTTGTGTGTCATTGATAGCGACATATTGTGCTGTCCTTCCCGACGAAGCTGAAAGCATTTGGACCCCTTCGGTTGCGAGGTTCTCGGCTTGAAGCGCGGACAAGGCTGCACGACCACTCAAGTCATCACCCACAACGCTGCAGAAGAGGACAGAACTGCCTACACGACTAGCAGCAATGGCAACATTGTGACCTACTCCACCGAGACTCTGTCCGATGACGGCTGGGTTCGATGTTTGTGGGACAGGCGTGGTAGTCGTAGTGCTCTCTCCCACAAGCGGGGAATAATCACAGGAAAGGTCAATCGCAAGAGAGCCAGCAACCAGGACCTCCGCTTTTTCTACTTTTCCGGGAGCGCCTTCAGTGGCTGGTTTCAAATTCGACTTAACTTCTGAAGCTGTGTGGTCAGCTTTAACCGTCTCGGGGATTGCTGGCATGTGTCTATACATGAGACAATCTCCGAAATTAGGGACAATACGAGCCTGTTTCTCGACAATGCACTCACCGGTCACTCTGCCCTTTGTCCGACTGCTCCAGTTTTGAAAGCTCCACGGCTACATTGGCTGCTCGCTCCACGTTTGCCTCGACCAGTGTCCGGTTGGCGACCACACTCTTTCCGCCGCTCAGCTCTTTGATCTTAGCTAGTACAAAGGGTGTGTTATCGCTGCCTTGGAAGCCTTCCACTTGCGCCAGATGGAGCGCCTCGTCAATAATTGCATCCATATCCTCTTTCGGAATCGATTGTTCAAGCGGCACCGGGTTGGCGAAATGGATGCCTGATGAGACAGCGAGCTTGCTTTGTGCATCTGGGTGGTGTTAGAGATGTGAGAGACTCCAATGGGTCGACATAGAATCATAAAGAACGTACAGATAATGGCAGCAGCTTCCGCTTCGTTTTGAATGACCTTGGGGCTCTTGATTCCGCTGTCCCTCGTGAAGAAAGCAGGGAAATCCACGGAGCCCTGTCTGCCATCCGCGAAAGTCCCGACACAAACTCCTTCGGTTTCAAGGTATTCCAGAGTTCGAGGGATATCCAGGAAGCTCTTGCATCCTGAGCTAATGACAGCCACTGGGGTACGACCCAGTTCAGTGAGATCCGCTGGGTTCGATTAGCAATGCTGGGCATAGAATCTATGCCGTGATACACACCCGAAATATCCATAGAGTTTTCTCCATCCCGGTGAACGCCACCTTATCAAGTTAGTTACCAAAATGAGACGTACAAGGCGAGATCATACCTAACCCACCAGTTCCAAACACTTTGATTCCAGCCATGTGCGCAAGCATCATTGTGCCTGAAACGGTTGTACCGCCATGAAGCGGCTTGCCGGCCAAACCCTGTCGAAGATTAGTCTTTATACATATGATGTTTAGGTTAGAGTCCCCTATACCAGGCCGCAAATGTAACCAAGGTCTCTACGAGACACCTTGAGTGCATTCTTTTTCTCAGCGGTCGACGCCAACTCAATGAGTTCCTCGGCGTCCAGTCCAACCCGTGCCACACCATTGAGAATACCAATGGTAGCAGGGACACCACCATTGACTCGAACGACAGACTCAAGCAGTGATGCAAGAGCAACGCTTTCGGGATACGGGAATCCTGGAATCTTGCTCAGCCGAGATTCGCTACCTTCGGAAACATTATCCTCTCAGATACACATACCATGAGTGTAAATCGTAGATTCCAATGCCACAACGGGCTTCCCTGTAGCTACAGCATCACGAATCTCTTCTGACACCTTCAAGAACTTGCTCTGGCCGAGATCATGATAGCATCGAGTGGGACGAGGGGCTCTTGCGGCCGATATTCTGGTTGTCCTGCCGCAAAGACGGGCAGCAGCTCGTGTCACCAGCATCGTAGGAATGACAAGAATGCACCGAAGCTCTCCTTAAACTAACAAAATAAACCGAGAAGCAAAGGAAACAAGACTGGTGGTGGAAAAGTGGTATTGATATCAATCGGCGATAAGCGCAGCGCATTTGGCCGCTGCGGCCACCGTACAGCTCCATGGTGTAATTACCGTATTGGGATACAGACACCTCAGCAGCTCTTCTTCCCACTCCCATCACTCAATCAACTCTCCTCCAACTTATCTTATTCTCTCTTGGTGAGATTCTGGACGGTCTGATTGAGGACCGCCCATCGTTGCAATGAGGCTTTTTACCGCAGTCACTGCGCTCTGCGGGCTACTCCTGCCCAGCAGCGTAGTATGCGCCGACGAGCGAGTCGCTGCGATCAGCGAATTCAATCCCCCGCAAGTGTTTAAGAATACGAATCTGGTCCGGCACACGAATTTGGAAAAGGGTTATGTTCGGGAGACCGTCAATGTGGTCGTGGAGAACGTGGACAAGCAGCCGCAGAGCGATTACTACCTGCCGTTCCCATCGGACGTGTTTGACAAGGTTGGAAGTCTGGAAGTGAGAGACAAGAAGGCAGCAGAGAAGGGAAGATTCGATGTGGAAGCTGTCGAGCTTGACTTCCGCAGGTGAGTATGCCTGCATTGGTGCCAATGGGTGATGTTGATGGCGATGCCACGGTTGCTTGATTGGAGCTACACAAGCTTGGTTGTTTGGACTATGGAAGCTGATGATGGCCTCTTCTTTATGGTAGTGACCTCGAATACTTTGTCATTCATTTCCCGGAACCTCTCGCCCCCAAGTCACAAATCACTCTGGGGATCTCATACACCCTTCTTAATTCCCTTAACCCACGTCCGGCCACCATCGAACAGTCTGACCGTCAATTCCTCTCCTACTCCTTCTCCGGCTTTACCATTTCGGCCTACCCTACCGTTACCCAGAAGACGAAGCTGAAGTTCCCAAGCACGAAGGTTCCTGACTTTACTGTCACTGAGGGTCTGAAGACTAGCTCGGGCTCTGACCCCGAACGCCAGGGCGCGACATTCACATACGGTCCCTACGACACTTCGAAGGTCGCACCGGGAACGACCTACCCGATCACCGTTCGCTACGAGTTCACCAACCCTGTTATCACGGCTTCTCTGTTGGAACGTGACCTGGAAGTGTCCCATTGGGGTGGTAACCTGGCAACTGAGGAACGATACTGGCTGCGCAACAATGGCTCCGAATTGACGAGCCAGTTTTCGCGTGTGGAGTGGACCATTAGCAGCTACCAGAATTTGCCCTCTTCTGCATTGCGCGAGCTCAAGTACCCGCTCAAGGCCGGTTCGGTCGATCCCTACTTCATCGATGATGTCGGCAACGTTTCTACGAGTCGGTACCGTCCTGGAAAGCCTAACCGCGACGCGCACCTGGAGCTTCGTTTTCGGTACCCCATCTTTGGTGGCTGGAACTACAGCTTCCGGATCGGTTGGAACAATGATCTGACTTCTTTCCTGCGCCGCGCGGTGACTGGGGCGGACTCTTATGTCCTGAAGGTGCCGTTCATCGAGGGTCCCAAGGCCTCCGAGGGCGTCCAGTACGAGAATGTTGTTGTCCGCTTGGTTCTTCCTGAAGGATCTCGGAATGTCAAATATGAGTTGGTGGAAGGATCTGCCAGCAATGGCCTTCCAGGTCCCAACCAGATTCGGTCTCACCTGTCCGACCACAAGACCTACATGGACACGCTAGGCCGGACGGTGTTGACCCTGGAAGCGGAGAATCTCTCTGACGAGGCTCGTGGTTCTCAGCTTGTGGTAAGTTTGAATAATTTTCGTCTTTTTACTGGAGTACCGTGCTAATGACTGTAGGTCACTTATGATTACACCCTGTTGGATGGACTGCGCAAGCCGTTTACTATCGCAGCCGGTCTGTTGGCTGTTTTTGCTGCTGCATGGTTCATTGGAAACATCGATGTTAGCATCAAGAAGCGGTAGATATTCATATATACGGGTGTGTATTATTTATGTTCCATCTTCCAGCGCGGTCTATACCAAAATGAAGTGCCTTGCAAACTACTTGGAATTTAGACGATCATATTACCAGTCCCTATCTTTGTAAATCTATAGTAAACCGGGTAAACCGGCATTCATGGCTTGTCGCCTTGACATGAGTTGCTGCCTCCCACGACCTTCTGCCTTCTGCTTCGCTATAAATTCGCCGCTCTCTTTCTTCTTCCTCTCTCATTCTTCTTACAACTCTACTCATCTTCGTTTCCCCCAGCATCCTCGTCTTCCATCGCCATCCCGGCCTCGGATGGTCCAGACGAGCTTTAGATATCTGTTAGGACATTACTTAGCAGATAGCTCCTAAAATACACTTCTCTTGTCTCTTTTCCCATCCCTCATACAATGACTCAGCTGCTACCTACGTACCAGCACCCCACTGGTAAGTCACCCCACCACACAGAACACACTACTAACACAACTTCCTAGTATGGCCCTTGGCGGGAGGCCGGTAGCAGCACAAGAATCACCGCAGTATAACGTGGATGAGATCTAGTCAATGATTTTCGGTTCCTTACAGGACAGACTGGTTGGGCTGTGGGGTTAGGCCTGGGGTATCAGGTGCTGAATAGCGCTGATATCGAGATCTCAATGTTATACGCGTGAAGAAGATATGTACTCTCGTCATCACGGCTAGAAGGCTATGAATGGTACTGACTTTGCCTATATACAACTTTAGTTATGGTGGCCAAGAGGTCAAATGAAGTACTACTTCTTGAGCTTAGGAGAGTCGGAATCCTGAGTAACCATGTATAAACAGCGTGGAGGTTAATCACACTTCGAGGATTATAACAAAAAACCAGACACCTTAGAATGCTTCCCATCTGCTAGTCCAATCCAATCCCACCATTGTAGATTGTACAGAATTTAGTAACAAACGCCGTACGCCGCGAAGAAAAGATGCACCAAAAGAAAGTAAAAGAAAGATCATTCCTCCAGCTTCCTTTTAACCCCATTCGCAGCTGGGGGAATAGGCCTCCCTCTCACATCTGGAGGAGCATGCTGTGTAGCCTGGCGTTTCTTCCAGGCAGTCTTGATAGCGCCTGCAGCGCGAATGAGGTCATCTTCCGTCACGCGATCCTCGATACTCTCAAGGACCTTCTGGACAGTAGAGACGTGATTCGCATCCATTTTATCATCACGCAGACGGTGGAAGCGCCAGCGACCTTCTTCATCCTTTGCGCATTCGACAATCGTATCATCGAGCGGTTGCCCGAGGGCCTTCATGTCCTCCCATTCAACCGGGGTCACGTACAATTCACCGAAGGGGCGATAATCGTTCGAGCTGTGCATGACGAAGAGGTGGAAGATAGGGATTGCGTCGTAATCACGATACGACTGCATAATACCATCCGCTTCATCGTCCGAGTCTGGTTCGAGAAGAGGGAACTCGAGGCGCATGCGGAAGTCGATGGTGTTTTCAGCAGGCGGCTTCCATTTGAGGATATGCTCGTCTGTGCCAATGCGGTAGGGCGTGCTGCGACAGGTGAAGATTAATCCGTCGTTGCCGTGGATGCGCTTGACCCTGGGGATAATATCGCGGAACATCATCTCGATTCCGTAGCTGACCTGGGTGGATTTGTCCTCGACGACGAAAACGCGGTGCTGCTTCTCTTCTGGAAACTTCTCATACATCGCCCTGTATGGCTTGAGGACATTCTCCTTGAAATACGCCAATCGCTTGTCCAGCGTACGGTGCATCAGAGCCTGCCCATCCAACACCAAACAATCAAACACGAGATACTTGAGTTGCTGCGTCCCATCATCATACGTATCATTCACCAACTCCCCATCCACAAGTGTATCCACATGGTACGACTGAAAGCTCTTATCCCCCGGTCTAGGGAAATGCAGCCCCGGCACGAATCGGTAGTCATTCTTGCGGTCGATCAGGTAGTGAATCTCCGGCGTCTCGGAGTCCGGGTCCCCACGCGCAAAGTACATCAGACACCGGATCCCGTCTGTCTTTTCGCATACGTAGTAGTCTTCGCGTTGGAGTTCGAGGAGGTGTTTCGTCGAGAAGCTGACTGGTTGCGCTCCCGGGAAGTTTAGGTTGTTGCGACCTAGGAGGGCGGCAACTTCGCGGCGGAACTGGTCGGCTAGATCTGGTTCGGCTTTGATGCCAACGGCATCTAGGTCGGGGACGGAGTTGGACATTGTGTTTGTATGGAGGTATTAAGAGCAATAGAGCGAAAAAGGGCGACTGTTTTCCGATTCGAGGAACGTGGGAGGTTTGGAGGCAAGTCAGGACGGCTGTCGCCCGTAGGCGCGAATTCACGGCGGAAGTCGAAAGAAGAGGTGTCGGACGATAAGAGCGCACGAATACTTGACCGGACTGTGTGTTGTAGACAGCGAGGTGAGAGTGAAAACGGATGGAGATGGAGATGGCCTCATGGTTCGATGCCGCGGCGTCAAATGTCGATCACTTGCCTGAGGCATATACATTCCTTATTTGGACAATGCGCCCACCCTTCGACGCTACACACAAGCAATAAGTGACAATTTGGTAGAGATAACTGTTATTTAGAGTATCAGATATCAAAGTACATTGTGTGTGCAAATATGTCAATACTAAAACAAGACATTGAAGACCAAATCGCAAGAGATATAGTAGTATCTTAGGGGTATCATGAATATAGACCCAATCAAATGTATCCAAAACTGCCAATATAGACGCCAACCCCAATGACCCAAGACCCATACCCATGTGAGAAAAGAAATAGATGAATGAACGCCGTATCGTCACGCGTAACCTCATAAGACCCCAGGCGCCAATGACGGCAACCGACAACTTCTAGGAAGTTGCAGTTATCGAATTCCCAGGCGCCGCTGAAGATTGATCATTTGCCGCATCATTAGCGGTAGTATTACCCGCAGCCCCGTTGGCAAAGGGAGAGTCCAGAAGACTGGAGTCGTCTGGTTGAAATAGGTTCCCTTCCACTGGGGGATTATCCCCAGTGGAGAAGAGTCCACCACCACGGGCACCGCCCAGGGCATGGGATAACATCTCTTTGATGCGGACATAGCGATACTTGTTCTTGGTCGTGATGACCGTATGGGTGACGAGTGGCTGAGGGTTGGAACGGCCGAGAGCGGCCATGACGTTGTCTTTTTCTTCGTCCGAGTCCACGGGGCCATTGCTTTCCATCTCGTCTTGTAATGGAGCATTGGCATCGATAGCGGCCTCTGTAAATCATATTAGCCAAACGCGCCCCATGAAAAGAGAAGAAAATGACTTACTCTGCTGCCGAGCCTGATTCTTCTTCTGATACGCCTGCAACAACATATCATACGGTAACGACCGACCAGGAACACCACGCTTCGCACCCATCGAATGACTCTTACAAGTCAACGACCGCGCACACTGAGCCCCATTCGGCAGTGTCACACCGCACTGCTTCTCAACATCGACCGGTCCCTTGGGTTTGGGCACCTTGGGTTTCGGCTCCTCCTTTTTCTTCTTCTTCTTCGGCTCCTTGTCCTTGTCATCCTCGTCCGTCTTCCGCTTCTTCCCCTTCTTCGTTCCATCCTCCGCCATGCCCTTCACGGCACTCTTCTTCGCACTCTTCTGTCCCTTCATCGCATCGTCGCCATCCTTGTCGTCATCGTCGTCTTTCCCGTCGATCTTCTCCTTCGCCCGGTTCGCCGCATCGCGCGCCTCCTTCTTCTTGCGCGCCTTTTCTTGTTTCGCCTTCAGACAGCCGCGGATGTGGTCGACTGCGGCCTGCTTCAAAATCGGCCGCTTGCACGTCTTGCAGATCACTGATTCGATATGGTCTTCTTCGCGCGGTTTGCCTGTCGGAAATGCTGCCATCGTCTTCTCGTTTAGACCGGGGAGAATGGGGGATGCTTTGGGTGAGGCTGCGGGTCGGGCATCTATAGTCATGGTATCAGCAACATCATCCTTCGACCGTCATTGCGAATTAAACATAGAGAAGCGCACCATCTTTCTTGGATTTTTTGATCGGCTTCTTTAATTTAATCTTCCCGGGTTTCGTATCCTTGTCCGCGAACTTGTATCCCGATGCATCGACCAAGCTTCCTCCTATTGCCCGAAATCCATATTAGCATGAGCCCAGATACAACATAAAAATGCGAAAAGAAAAGAGATCTTACCTCTGCCATTATCACCGTTGGCCGCCATGATTCACGCAAACCAGAAAGCGAGGACGATGACAGGGGTTCTGGCTGGTTTCGTGATGTCGCAGCTACTCTGACGTCCTGCGAAAAGCAAAGTTCTGCCCGACTGTCCCTTATATCCGGATCTTCAGTATATAGAAATAATAATAAATGGTGTTGTCCGTCCTGACCGGCGGCGTTGCGTTGCGCCATCTAAGGCGCCGTCCGACTCCGCAGCAAGTCGGGGGGGGGGAGTCACGTGCCGTTCTGATGCCTACGTCGGGGCCCTACTCCGGAGTACACCACTGTTCTTATACATGAAAGGAAGATATATCGATATCTTCGTCAGAAAGTTCATAATGAAACAAACGCGTGTATTCACTAACACGGTATTAAGTCTGCAGGTCTCAAAGGACTTGCTTCATTGTACTCCGTCCGGGTGCGCTGCAGCTAGCGATTGACTCCCTGTTTGCTATGGCTGATCATCTTTCTGCTGACTGTCAATATGTATTTATGTTGCTGAAATGCTATCATAGCCAGTGTGCTTGTTGGATTGCGCCGAGTTGAATGACCAGTGGCTCACTACAGAATGTCATGTCCATATCCATGTCAAACGAAGCCGTCTATCGCTGGCTTTCCATACGATGCCATAACAGACACTGACTGGCCCCCAACTACTCCAGTTGTCAGTATACTGCAATTCGGTTTCCACCCCGGAATGGACGTGAATGATCAATCGCAGCCCGTGTCTACTCTATGGTGAAACTCTTTGGAATACGTCTCAACTTACCAAGCGGTGTCTCGTAGTATGGAGAGAAGTTCACGGCCCAGTGGGATACGATTTTTCATTAGGTCATGAAGGATAGTAATGTTGATATGAGATTGATCGCATCCCGCGGAGGCTGGACCGAGGAGGATTACAAAACCGAGGACAGATACTTTACCGGCTTTCTTTTTTGGAAGTCAACTGGAAATGGATTGAACGGGACTCTGCAACTATTAGAAAGAAATGCTAACGACATCTCTAGTAAAATCGGGGCCCTTTCTCGACAGGCGGGCGCCGTGGTCTCTAGGTTTACCAACCCACTTAAACATCTGTTTCCGGCTGAGAAGCTCCAGGAATGGGATTTTCCTTCGACACCTGTGCAAATAAATTATCAGCACCCGGTTCTGAACGCACCAGTGACTCGACAGTGCAACGTGAAAAACACAGAGACAGGGTCATTCAGCATATCCTATCCAACAATCCCCTATCCTTCGAATCTTGGCTCAAGCGAGAACCTCGAGATAACAACCTTCCACGTCCCAGTAAATAATGCCGATAAACAAGCATTTGAATCTGCCTATCGACGCTGCAGAGTGTATGTCACTTTTCTCTGCCCTCCAAGTTAACGCAAGCTGACAACCGGATCAAAAACCAGAACAACCGTCCATCAATATCATTACGCTGGCCTATATCATTTTCAACCCCCCATGCG
The DNA here is from genome assembly GCA_039880865.1 of Aspergillus proliferans. Classification (NCBI taxonomy): domain Eukaryota; kingdom Fungi; phylum Ascomycota; class Eurotiomycetes; order Eurotiales; family Aspergillaceae; genus Aspergillus; species Aspergillus proliferans. The sequence goes on from JBDODB010000061.1 coordinate 87,451, forward strand.
CTTTGATCACGGGACCTGGCCTCCAGGTGTTAGCACGGCAGACAGATCTACGGCCCCGACAGCTAGATATGTTGGGCTCTTCTCATCCACATCTCCGGAAGCGCGGGATGCATGGTGTGGTGACTTTGCCCGGCGAGCCATGACAGACTACGAGTGTCTGGGTCACATTATTGTTTGGATACGGTCTGTGGCTATCCGCGTTGAGACGCATTTTATGGTCTTTGAAAAGCAAGATCAACAGATAAAAGACATGCGATTATCTACCATCCTATGATGAGAGGTCACGCCAGCGCTGTACATACAAGCCCTCATAATTGGGTCACAACAGGCACCACATAAAACGAACAAATTGAAGAATCTTAACCCCAAAAAGCCCCATCGCAAAAAAAAAACATAAAATGTGGCTACTGACTTCAGGGTTGCGGGCAGTTGCGAAGAAGAGGCGCGTGAAGTCGACCACCTGGGTGAAATCCGTAACCCAAAACGACAACACAGTCTACAGGGAAGAGAAACGAGTTTTCCAAGCCGACACAGACACCACACCACAAGAGTCCCCCGTCATGTTTTTTCGAAACCGAAAACAGGAGCTGAAAACCCTAGAGATCACGGCTCTTGCACTTGAAATAGTCTCCAAGCGAGAGGATTGTAAACGCCGTCAACTTGAACTACGTCAACTGGAACTTGAACGCCAGCAAGCTCCACCTTACGGTGCGTCTTCATTTCCATCTGCGTCTGGATCTGGATCTGCTTCTGAGTCTGCACCAACCTCTCCAGACACACCTACTCCAGATCATGGACCGGCGTATCCTCCATAGAAGCCGACATAATCCGAATTCGAGGCCTACTAATAATCTCCTTCCCCAAATTCTGCACCGAAATAGACACCTCCCGGTCACGATACGGAATCGACTTCTCGCACACCCACCAGATCCTCGAATCACGCGCGATAATCCGTGTTCTGAATCTCTATTCCGATGTGAAAACGCTTCATCTGTGGGAGACTGATAAGAACCGGCATAAGTATCTGCGGCTGTGCCAGCAGGTGATTGAGGATTGGCAGGTGTGGGTTTGTAATGGATTGCTGACGACGAAGAGTCCTTTTGAGACGGCGGGGTATAAGGAGTTGAAGAGGAAGATGGGGTGGTGAGTTTAGGTTTGGTTAAAGCAAGTTAATTGGCCTCTTCGCTCTTGGTGTATTACTATAGATTTCTTCTTTTCTCATATAATTAGTGAAATCAAGTCTCTTCTTCCATATTATCTTTTTACATCCTTGTCTATGCATAATTTTGACACCTTGTAATTCACCGATAATCCTAGCATCCAGATGCTCTAGTATGGCCTGAAGGCCCGACCCGTTTGACCATTCCTAATCCTACTTCCACAAGTTTGGCTCTAGCCATTCTTTCAATAAACGCCGGATCTGATCCGGGATCAATGAGCTTGTGAAATGTTTATGTTACCACTATTATACAATCTAAAACTCATCCACCTCAATCCCGCAACCTCGCAAAACAAAGACTACTATTCGTCCCCCCAAACCCAAAACTATTCGTCAACGCGACCCCGATATCCCTCTCCTGCGCCTGGTTCGCCGCATAATTACAATCAAAACCATCTCCCAGCTTCTCCAGGTTAATAGTCGGAGGCATCACGTTCTATCTCCGTCAGCAAGCCCTCTCCTCTAAGTCCAGAAAAGGGAGGTACCTTATGAATAGCAAGGATCGTAAAAACCGCCTCTACCGCACCAGCACCACCAAGAAGATGCCCCACAGCACCCTTCGTACTGCTAATATTAACCTCAGAAGCCTTCTGTTTCCCTCCAGGGCCAAGAAGAAGAGACTTTATAGCTGCGTTCTCCGCAGCATCGCCGATAGACGTCGACGTCGCGTGGGCGTTCACATAATCCACCGTCGACGGAGGCAGGTTTGCATTCCGAAGTGCCTTTTTCATGGCCATTAGTGCTCCTTCGCCGTTTTCACGGGGCGCGGTCATGTGGTAGGCGTCGCCGGTGCAGCCGTAGCCTTTTAGTTCGGCGTAGATGGGGGCATTTCGGGCTCTGGCATGTTCGAGTTCCTTTGCACCTAGTTAGACCTGCAGCCAGACAATATAGAGGGGAAAGGGACGAACCTCGAGAACAACCATGGCGGCACCCTCACCAACTACAAACCCGTTGCGGTCTGCATCAAATGGTCTCGACGCTTTTTCGGGGGTATCGTTGTAATCTGTAGCCAGACTGCGTGCTCGCGCGAACCCGCCAATTGCCAGTGGGTGTATACACGATTCAGCACCCCCAGATACCATGACATTTGCATCCCCGCAGGCGATAAAGCGAGCTGCGTCACCGATAGAATGGGCTCCGGTTGTGCATGCTGTTGTTGCGGCGTGGTTGGGGCCCTGTGTGTTACAGTGAGTATGCATTCTTAGTATCAGTTCCTGAAGTGAAATGACTCACCATGAATCCGTATTTCATGGATATATGCCCTGCCCCGAGATTAATCAATATCCGGGGGACGAATAGCGGCGAAACCTTCCTGTAGCCCTGTTTGTGTCAGTTTGCTTTCACTTCATTCAAGAACGACGATAGACGAAACTCACCCCCCTATCATAAGCAACCACGGTATCATAAATCTCATCAAAATTCCCAATCCCCGATCCAAGACAGATTCCCTGCTACTTATTAGCCATTCCCAAGCAAGCCATCGAAGAAAAAGGCGTACCGTCATCTCCCTCTCCTCAACATCCCCCACCCCAGGCCTCCACCCAGCATCCTCCAACGCCTCCTCAGTAGCAGCCATAGCATACTGCGCGAACCGCGCCATTTTTCTCTCCTCCTACACCCTCATTAGTATTCCACATCAATCCCAATTCACACAGAGAAGAGAAAAATACTTACATCCCGATTCACCCACTCACCCGCCACCCACCCACCCTCCTTCCGACTTCCCGCCGGCACAACAGCAGCAACCTGGCATGGGAGATCCGCGAAACGGGGATCGCGATTGCGGACGTTGGCGATGCCGCAGTGGTTATCTAGGAGGCGGGACCAGGTGCGGCGGATTCCTGTCGTCGATTAGTGATTGAAACTGAGCCTGTGCATATGTATGGTGTTTGTGTATGGTCTGAAGGACTTTCCCTTCTGGGCAGTGGGAAAGGTATACAATCGGGCGATTGCTGTAGAAAGAGATAGAAATAGAATGGAGTATACGTACCGACACCCAACGGCGTCACGGCACCTAAACCCGTCACGACGACACGACGCATACTGTGACGGTGACACTGCCTATCAATCAATTGAATAAGAACGTACTAAATGCAATGTCTAGAACACAGAAACATACTATACCCAATCCAGCAGTTAAAAGTAATCCCCGACCTGCAGTAGACGCAAGTCAGTGAAATCCATCCCAAAGGGGAAACTCTGCACGATGTCACACCCACTTTTTTTTTTTTTTTTTTTTTTTTACCCTCTCTCTTTACCTTTTGTATCTAATCACGGCCGAACCACAGTCTCTCAATTGTCCAACGGCGACTCGTCTCGGCTCGATCCCGGCGGGGCAATTAAAGTGATCTGTTGCTTTTTGGGAAGTTCGTGGAGATGGGGATTGATAAAAATGTGTGGTCTGCGGAGTAGACGGAGATAGTACTGAGATACGGCGAATACTACAAATATAAAAACTTCTCCAATTTTCTTTTCTTACTTTTTTCTTTCTTTTACTTCTTGCAAATATTACAATTGTATGCGACAATGTTGAAGTCCCTTGTTATATGGCTAGCTCTATCGAGCTCAGCCTTATCGCACGCCCACCATGATCATGACGAGGTAGCTCCCCCGCACGTGCGCGAGGAGCTCCTCAGGAAATGGGATCAGGAGGTATCCCATCATCCATTCCCCTCTAAATTCATCCCTGATAAGCCGGACTAACAAGCGCAGTGGTCCTTCACCGGAATCTCCAGCTTTGCGCACCTCAAGCCCGTAAAATGCCTTATCGAGCCCGACGAGCGCTACGACATTGCCGTTATCGGCGCGCCGTTTGATACCGCCGTTAGCTATAGACCAGGTACGTCCCTTTCTTCTACAGCTTATGCGCATTCTGAGTACAGGGGCTAATGGGAGAAGGCGCTCGCTTCGGCCCCCGCGCCATCCGCGCCGCCAGCGCCCGCCAAATGGCCGGAACATCCTTCAACACGCGCGCAGGAATCAACCCGTACAACGCCTGGGCAACAATCAAAGACTGCGGCGACATCCCCATCATGCCCTTTGACAACGGCGTCGCTGAGCGGCAGATGTACGATGCATTCCTTGAACTCGGCTCCCGCCCCGCCATCACATCCTCCTCATCCAGTAAAGTAAAGGGCATCTCCGCCGGAAAAACCAAGCTAGTCACGCTGGGTGGCGACCATAGCGTGGCGCTGCCGGCCCTGCGCGCGCTGTACCAGATCTACCAGAAACCCATCACGGTGCTGCATTTCGATGCGCATTTGGATACGTGGAATCCGGCGCGGTACTCGGCGTACTGGGTATCGGAGCAGTCGGGGTTCAACCACGGGAGTTTTTTCCACAAGGCTAGTCGCGAGGGTCTTATTTGTAATTCGACGTCGGCGCATGCCGGGCTGCGCACGCGGTTGACGGGTATGGACGATAGCGATTATACGAATCCCGGTCCGGAGCAGGGTTTCCTGCGCATTCACGCTGATGACATCGATGAGCTGGGTGGACCTATGGGTATTGTGAATCGGATTGTTGATCGGATTGGGCTTGATCCCGAGCAGCCTGTGTATCTTTCGGTGGATATTGATGTCTTGGATCCGAGTACTGCTCCTGGGACTGGTACGCCTGAGCCTGGTGGTTGGACGACGCGGGAGATGATTCGCATTCTGCGCGGTATTGAGAAGTTGAATATCGTCGGTGCTGATATCGTGGAAGTGTCGCCTAGCTATGATAACAAGGGTGAGACGACTGCTCTGGCTGCTGCGCAGGTTGCTTTTGAGATTATCACCACTCTTGTCAAGGCTGGTGCGGGGGATGTTGGTGGTTGGTATGGACGGAAAGAGGATGTCGCGGAATCTGTTCACCAAGGTACCGATAAAGACGAGCTCTGATCGTATCGTACCTGTCATGCCAATAGCTTAATGAATCATGAAAACCTGTGACAATTCAACGTTTCATCATCTGTTGCGACAATTATACTCCGTAGATTACTGACAAAAGTCCCTTGCAGCAAGAAGAGCTGCCCACGGCAAATTTGATATCACTGGCTTCATTGAGTCCATTTCTAATTCCAGTATCTCGCCACTAAAAGTCATAAAAAGAAACAGGCTTCACAAATTGAAAAAATCGAGCGAGCAATCTGGGTAGACAGGTAGACAGGCGGAAATAATTCACAACATCACAGTAAAAGTCAAATGATTAGAGAGAAAATAAAAAATCAATCAGCCAAAACAAGACGCCCTGACTTCCAACGCCGATTGAGACGATGAGCTAAAGAACGGAACACGGGGAATCCTTGAGAAATGAACGACAAGGGAGGGAATCGGAACGACAGCCGAAACCGTCGGATATAACATCGGACCGGACAAGAGGTAGAGTAGTGAACGTAGGATGATTCGTGGCGGTAAGTCCGGATAAGAAGGAAAATATGAAAAAAGAAAACACGTCGGCCGGAGATCGGGGGATCGTCGATTCAAACACCGGCGTGCGACAGCGGAATCTTCAAGGGGAAGGGGGAGACGGAAGGGGGAGAAATGACGGTGAACGGAGCCAATGGACCCTGGGATGTGATAGATGAGAAGTAAAGAAAAGCAGAAAAAAATGAGGCTGCTGAATGTAGGCAATCATTTCAAAATATCCGACTTCGAATGAAGAAAAAAGACACGAGATGGCAAGCCATGGCCGCCATAAAAAAAAAGGGCAGACCGATAATTCATCGAAAATAGAGGTAAGACAGAAAAAAACGAAAGATCCCTGACTCCGTACGGCGTTCTAAATCGAGCTTGTTTCAATCGACATTCTTCCCAAAGAAAAAGCAGAACAAACGGGGTAAAAAATGAAGAAAATATAAAAAAAAAAAAAAAAAAAAAAAAAATCGTTCCGACGTGTCTGTTTGATAGAGCAAAGTGTCAACAGACATGTCCAGCGATGACGTAGGACCAATGTAGAATACCAACCTGAGCATCTGCAAAGAGACCGTTTTTTTGTTGTTTAGATAACAAGGAAGCGGCTACAGCAGGACGCACTTTGACCTCTTCTTCGGGGCAGGTTCAAGAGCGGCGACGATAGCCTAGATCGGTCAGCCATTGTCCAAATGATGTCCAAATAGATAGATGTGGTGAAGAAATACCTCGTCGAAAACGTCCTTGAGCTTGTATTGGGTCAAAGCGGAGCACTCGACGTATTTGACAGCACCCAGATCCTTGGCCATACGATCACCGTCCTCCTTGCGAATGGGCGCCATCTTTTGACGGGAGAGCTTCTCGCGGACACTGGGGTCGTCGCGCAGATCGGCCTGGGTACCGACGATCAAGCAGGGAACACCGGGGCAGTGGTGGTGGACTTCGGGGAACCATTTCTCGCGAACGTTCTCAAAAGACGCGGGGGAGGTGACGGAGAAGCAGACCAGGAAGACATCGGTCTGGGGGTACGACAGAGGGCGAAGACGATCGTAATCCTCCTGTCCGGCGGTATCAAACAGACCCAGGGTGTAGGGCTCATCACCGATCCTGAAGTTTCGAGAAAGAAGCTCGAGTCAGTCCAGGTGTTCTTTTGTCCATTCAACTCCAGCGACGCGTGGTTCCAAGCTGCCAGACCATCAAAGCTGAGACAAGATGCCGATCCGACTTACATGACAGTAACCGCATAGTTGTCGAAGACCGTAGGAACATATTCAGAGGGGAATTTGTTTGTTGTGTACGAGATGAGCAGACATGTCTTTCCCACAGCACCGTCTCCAACCACGACACACCTGCACAGAGGGAGCTTGATTAGCTATGATCCCGATCAATCAACGCAGAAATGACATAAAACGATTGACTCAAGCTCAACCCGCCCGGAAAGAGTTCAGTAAAAATAAGAGGGGAAGAAAAAGAGGACGTACTTGATGGTAGCGACAACCATATTGCAATGGCGTTAAATTATAGGGCGAAACGAGTAGAGGGAAAGGTAAATTCAACCTTAGGAAGAAGAAATAAAATTAAGGCAAGAAAAAAGAAGCTTCTAGCAGTTGGAGACGGAATAGGAGATCGACCTCGGACTCAGGACCAGCAAAGAAGTCCGAAAGAAAGACGGGGGGGGGAGCAGTAGTCGTGGGAGAGGGAGAGAAAAAGGAGGAGTAATAGTGGAGGAGGGACAGCGCGTTGACCGGAGGAGGGATTAGGATGGCGTTAGGAGGGAATAATAGGAAGGAGTAGTATAGATAGGATAAGATAGGGGTAGAGTGGGAGAGAGAGAGAGAGAGATGAGAATCTCGAGAAGTGAGAGGTTGGAGACGTGATGTTGTGGTGGTGCAGGTGCAGTATGTGGATATGGTGGTGGTGAAGACGGTCGTGAATCCGTCTCTCCGCCCAGTCAGGAGCCACCCGGAGCGGTGGTCTAGAATGCGGTGAATAATTTATATGGGGCCCTGGGCAGCAAGACCAAAATATGGACAAGACAAAGAACTGACACGATAACAAAGACAGTAATTATTAGAGACGAGTACGGAGGATACAGGAAGGGATATGAGAAGAAGAGAGGGAATAGAAAAAGAAAGGCGACAGAAGACTACAAGCCAAAGAAAATCCGACTGCGGCCGATGTTTGCTATGGAGGACAGAAGAGTAACAGCAATAACAATATGGACTGACCATATGAGCTGTTTAAAATACCTCCTCTGGCTGCATCCTTTGGTTACTCTCTATCAATACCACTCAGAACAACCGCGGCCTATCTTATTCTCATTTTCCTGCCCAAGATGGAGAAAAAGAGGGGCAGTTATCAAGATGGGGTACCCCTCCGCCAGCCGCCGGAGAGGAGAATACCAGTCAATACAATCAAGTAGTGCCATGGGGAGAATACTAAACTCTCAGATACTCGGGATGCATTCCAATCCATTTCCCCTGTTTATTGTACATCAGAGGCATATTAAACAGCCAGATCATCTTTCCTCGATGCACTTCTGCATGCACCGTCAATCCGGGTCCCCATCGTCTTCGGGGAATCCCACGGGGAATCCGGTATGTACTATGCATCCCCAGCACCTCATCGGTGCATGAACTTACATAAGAGAGCTGTTCAGTTACTTTACGTTCCTATATTACCTCGTTCACTAGTAAAGGATATCCAGAGGTCAAGATTTACCTGTTCAACTGACCTAGTACCACTACAGCGAAAGCCACATGGTCTATACCAAACAATCAATCTATCTATATACAGTTCATGCAACATGCAAACGTAACCTCATCAAGGTATTTGGGTATAACTCAAGAAATCGAATGGTACGATAGTCAATCCAAATTGGAACTGTATCATGCCACACAGTTGTTCCGTTGTCCGCCCCCGGTCCTGTTCGTCGTAATCATTAAGAATAACCAAAAGCGTAAAAAAAGAAATAATAACACGCTTGTGCTGCCCACATGTCCAGTCCCGCGCCAGCACGGGCCGGCTGTTGGCTCTTTTTCCTTCATCTGATCCCTGTTGTCACGAGGAATGCATGAAGAATGCAAAGTCTGTGCTTCTATATAAAATGCAGGCGCCGTAATCCGTGAAGCAGCCTGGTTTGTATAACTGTCGATGAATGCCAAGTCAAATCGCTATATCGCTTAAGTTCGCTTCGAATGCCGATCTTCATCAGATACTTCTTCGGTGGAAATGGGGACGGGCTCCGCGTCGGGCCCATGAGCACTCATCTGGTGAAAATTATTAGTCCTGTACAATGAAAAAAAAAAAAAAAAAAAAAAAAAAAAAAAAAAGTCATGGGCGGTGTCTCACCTTATCCAACCTGTAGTTCACCATGAGAAGACTGAGCGGAATCAAAGGAATAGAAGCGATAATCGCCAGCACCAATAGTTTGTTCATGGTCTCCTGATAAGCCCGGTTGATTGCAATCCGAGTCGGAGATCCAAATGGATATGACAGAGCTTTGGTCAACTTCCCGAAAATCTCTTCGGCCTCTCCTCTGGTCTCCTCGGGAAGGTACACAAGCAGCTTCCGAGGGATGCTATGTGTCCAGACAGCCCCTGAGATCGCAGCGCCTACCGCACCTCCCATTTCCATCGAGGTTAGGAACATGGCTGTGGCAGCCGCGACTTCCTGGTGACTGGCGGATGCCTGGACTCCCAGTTGCACGGGTACATTGAGAAGTCCACCTCCAATACCCACAATAACTTGGGTTCCCAGGATCTGCACTTGCGAGCTGCCCTCTCGTCGATATAGCAGCATCAACAGCAGTCCGACGATGTAAATGACACAGCCTATGGTAACGAATTTTCGGTACCGTCGCGTGTATTTGATGAGGATGGAGACCGTAAATGCTGCAATAGTTGACGCGAATGCAAATGTCTGGGTCACACGGCCCGCAGTGGCGACATCATATCCCTGAACGACTTGGAGATAAGAGTACAGATACGGCTGGACGGAGAAGAAGAAAGCCACTGATAGCCGATTAGCAAGATTGTAAAAAATAACAATAATGGCGATGACATACTGAAATAGAAGAAGGCCAATACACAGCCTGCGACAGCAGTTCGCTGTTTGAGAAGATGCAGCGACAAAAGAGGTTTCGGTGCAAATCTCTTCGAAGTTTCCCAGAGAGGCAGAATAACCAGACACACAAGACCCACTGCGATCATGGAAATGATCCTCTTATTCCTCCAACCATCTTGGGCATTGGCGGCAAGTGTCAAGGGCACCAGAATCAAGGTAACGGCGGAGGAAAAGAGGATCAAGCCAAACATGTCCAGGTCATACCACGTGCGTCGGATCACACTGAGGATATCGCGTCGTCGACTCGATCTAGGTTTGATGAGGTTCAGTCTCCGAGCTTTTCGTTGGTTCAGCAGCAGCGAAAGAGCCAAAGGGAGGAAAGAGGCGGGCAAAATGATCGACCACATTCCATAACCCCAGCGCCACGATGTATGTCGAAGGACGGCGTCTGCGATCGTTGGGCCTATCCAGACAGTAACGAGAAATGGGAGCTCGGGCAGGAGGGCCAATAGCGCACGATTCAAAAGACTGCTGCTGTCTGCGATGAACACTTGCTGCAAGATCTGCAAACCTGTCGAGCCGGCGGAGTAAAAGATCTGTGCTGATGCGTAGGCTTGCACATTGTTCGATGCGGCCATCTGAATATAACCGAGGACATAAATCAGGATACTCAAACAGAACGCTTCAAAGCGACCGAAAACATCGGCCACTTTGGCCATGGGAGGCTTGATCACAGCTAAGATGATCGTCAGTGCCGCGCAAACCAGACAAGGCCAAGCATATACTTACCATTGACCACATTCTGGACCACAAGAACAGTCGAGATCAACGAATGTTTGCTAAATGCACTGGTCGCATATGCCGACAATGACATGAGGGTTTGGCTTTCCAGAGACGTACAGAACGCCATGAGAAAGATACTTGGATTTGGATGTCAGCACAAGCATTCCAACCGACAAGGATGCATGCACGAACCTGATATAAGCTACAACCAAAGTCCGAGAGGTCCATGTCATGTTGATGGCCTCAATCTTCCGAACACCTTCCTGAACCTCAGCCACCGAGGAATCATCACCGTCAAGATTTCTTTCGTTCAAATATCCACTTTCACCATGAAGGAGTCGATCTCCTTCCTCATCGTTGCGTTGTTGCTCCATGTTGTCGAGTGTGCCATAGGAAGGTCCGGATCGTATATCGATATGGGGCATTGCGTTTGGATCCGAAACTTCAGTGGAAGGGTTCGACAGATTGCTCTGCGAGTAATAGGGTCCATGTATCGGAAACGTCAAATGTATATGTCGCAATAAAAAAGCGAGGGGTGTAAAATGGTATTGCTCTCGAGTAAAGTACGAGTACTCTGTACTTAAGCGGCGACAGGGGTTTATGAACGCATCGAAGGAAAAAGCAACGAAGAAAGCCGGGGCTGAGTTCGGCGGAAGTGCAGGGAACGAGCAAGGATAGCTATATGAGCTAGTATTCCGTACTGCGTAATAGTCGTCGCGTTATTTGTGACCCGTCCAAGTCAAATACCACTCAGGCAGATGCGATCAACAGACAGAAAAAGCAATATAAGACCAGGCGAGACACTAGGAATGAGGGGGGGGGAAGGAAATATCGGGCGTGGATTATCGGGCCCTCCCCTCCATCAGCGGAAAAAAAGCAGCGATATATACTTCTGCGGTGCTCGGTTGTATTGGTGGGTAGATCCGATGGGTACGTGCAAGGGATGGCATGAGATGAATGACCGCAGTCACCCAATATAGACCATAAGAGTCAATGACCGGGCTCCTGCACGTCGACGTGGGATTCAACGGATGATCACTGGCCTATGGACTTGACGCCCGAGGCTCAGTGAGGCAGTGTGGATACCCGATCTGTGCCCCAGTGCGCCAGAGGATCGGGGCTGACTCAGTAAAATGATCTGTGAAGTATTATGTCGGTAATCAGAGGAAAAAGTAAGCGGTGGTAGTTGATCGCAAAAGCTTTCGGTAGGCATGCGGGGGTGTTCGTCGACCACAAGTGTACACTCAAACCGGGGGATTCGAAACGGGTGACACGACGGCGAGACCTCGACTCGATCCGTGTTTCCATATGAACTAAACGAGGCAGCTGAAAATCCCGGGGGGAGAGATGCGTATGTGTACGACTGAAATGGGGTGCGTGTGAGAGTTAGAATTGGTGGTGGATGTAGTCATTCTTAGGCGGAGCAGCGGCGGTAGTGGCGAACCCGGGTAAAATTACGGCAGAAAATCAGATCGACCAGATCCGGCTAGAAATAGAATACATACGAGGACAGCGGTAGAGTACATACTAGTACATATTCTTCACTGGCAATATGGAATTCTGGATGCAGAACACCCCTGTTCAAGGACGCATGTTTGATGGATTTTATTCGCAGTAGTTCATGCAGAACACTCATTTCAGCCTCTGGTCTTTCCTCTCGGGTACAACCGCTACAGAAGGGCGACCTCCACTCTGATCTGCTCTTTTCTCCATCTATCGCGCTAGCCTTGTTATTTGCTTTTGCTTCAGATGAAGCGCGAGAGCCGCTGGGCTAATAGCAACAGCCGGAATAATAATCATCTTTTCAGCTGTCCACTCATAATCTTGCAGCAGACCACCACGCAATGACCGCACGGAGTACTGCATATGGGGGTTGTAATATGATTTCTGGCATTCCTGTTTGGTCGTGCTTACTCCGAGCTAGTTACTAGTTAGAGTCAGATGCAGCTGCATTGGATGGATTAAAGAAAATAATTAATTTATTTTTTTTTTTTTTATTTTTTATTTTTTATTTTTTATTTTTTTTTTTTGAGAAACAAGCCAACGTATCTTGAGTGGATCTGGGATACACTTGTCAGTCGAGAGCATTCAGTATGGTTTTTCCTGCGTATTCCATGAAACGTACCTCTCATCAGACCGAGAATCTTTCTAGCAGGGGTGAACTTTGAGGTAAATTCCACGAGGTTAATTTATTTCAAAATCGAACCCTATCATGTTTCCCCGAGATAACAAGTGACGGAGCTGCCGGAGCACATCCATTATACTATTAATCCGTAACATCTATGGAGTTCCATATCGACACAGTTTCCTTTCTCGTAGGCTAGCAAGTCACCTGGCCTTTTCTAGTACGATCAAGTGCATACTGACAGGTGACGGACATCAATAAGCAGTGGGTCCTTTTCTTATCCCCATTTCAAGAAAGCCCCGTCATCTGAACGATGATGAGTGGTTGCATGTCTATGTTCAAATATACTGAAATATGTACGCAGGACTGCCCAACGCACAAGACATGTACACCGTAGAAAAGGCCTCATTCGGCTTAATCTATAACCAAGTGTTTGAGGTTGACATCCAAATTACCTCCTTGGCTGGACGGCCTTGCTGCATAGATACCAACCCAACACTCCTGCGCCTTATCCTCTCCCTCAAGCGCCCAAGTAATTTCCCGCAGAGGCTAGTCTCCCTCCACATGATACACCCAGAGGCTGCTAGTCCCCGGTTCCCGGGCAATTTCCAGTGTCGCAGCGCGCCCCTGTGACGGCACGGGAAACAGACTCCGATCCGTAGATCGGTTTTTGAAGACGGTGCTCAGATGCGGCTTGCCATTGATCAGCTCGATTCCGGTCTTCAACCACTTCCGTGGCTTGCCTCTGCGGTTGTTCAGGACGAAGATCAGCCCAGCCCGCCTTGGTCGTTTGTTTGCTGCCAGTCGCCGTTGATGGTTACACTGATTCCTTTGAAAGCTGCTAACCGAGTGCTGCGGTAGATAATAGGCGCATTGAAGATCTCGGTAAAAGGGGGTTTGAAGCAGATGTTTGTGAAGGTAGTTGCTTCAAATGGAAGTCATTGTAGTCTGAAATGGGGAGCCATTTTGAACACAATATGAATGGTCTGAGCACCGTATAACCCAAAACTGCATGGAAGAATAATGAGAACCAAAAGACTTTGGGGATTTGGAAAGAGGAAGAACATAAGACCTCGATACATAAATGAGTACATACCTTACAACGCTCCCAGAAAGGAAAGCGCCGAAAATGCAGAGCGAAAAGGGAATGCCGACGGTCTTCGGACAATGTCTTCATTCAAAAGGGTGGCTTGTATGCATCTGTAAAGCAGGAGAACACGTTTTCCCCTCTGGTTCTTCAGTTGGCATGAATGCACTGTGCTCAGAATGTCAACATCTACTCTCAGAGCATGAAGGCTTTCCTACAGGTATACTCCTATTCTTTTGCTCTTACAGTCATCTTATATGCTAATGCCTATGACTTGTTTAGAGCTACCCCAGTCAGAATCATCCGAGCCATGTAGTCTCGTGGAACGCCCAGTCCATAGAAGCATATGCCCTCGAACTGAAACCGTGGAGGGCCTTTCACAACTGCTTGATGGATACAAGGTCATCCACGTGCGAGGACCACCAGCGTCAGGAAAGACAGCACTAGCCAAGCTTCTCGAACGCTACCTAAGAGGTAGACGCAGAGTAGTATATATCCCCAGTTGGAAGACAGATAATCTTTCTGCGACAAGATTTCTCGAGCAAGAGTATCGCAAATCTGGCTACACTCATGATAGAAACCTTCTATTGTCAGGTGGGACCGATGATATCGTCTTTATCATAGATGATGCGCAGAAGACCTATAGCGGTAGTGGTCTGGTACTCCGTGATCAAATTTCGCATCGGTTTACACCATGGTCCACGCTTTTGCATGTTTAGTTCATACGGGCACCCATTATTTGGCTCTCCAAGCTACCTTGAATATATAGCGCCGGCAATCCTGCGCCTGGCATCAGGTGCTAAGGGATAGTGACACAAGGTTCGACCGGGACAACAAAGTCCTGGTTCGCTGCTTCGAGCTTGGATTCTTACACACAGAATTGAAGCCCACGCTCCGCGAGGTGAGATGTGAAATATGCCTACGAATCATCTCCAATTACGCAGGATCCAGTTGTTGGAATCCTGGATACTGCGAAGGTTAATGAAGAACATGGGATATATAATTTTTTAGGATGATTTTGTCGCTGTCCTGCTGTGCTGGCCCAGGTATGCGCATCGCTAATGAAAGCTTATGAAAATTATCCTTAGCTGAAGTGCTCCGTATGGTGACGAAGATTGAATAGAGGTTTATTGAAATCCATACCCATTCATAGTCAGGTTGACGTTGAGATCCTCTGAAGGCGGTGAGAAGATCAGGCAATATACATTCGATTCTGTAACTATAGTTACTCCGTAAGCGCTGTTCCGGCTGTGCGATTGTTTATAGAAGTTCATTTGTCTCGTCTATATACTTAAGTGTGCCGGCCGAATGTTCTTGTCTGACAGTAGCGACGATTCTCGTCATGTCTGTTCGTCTCCTACACCCAGATGAGTATGAGCTTGGCACCCGGTCTTCTCTCGACTCTCAGGGGACGTTCGATCTCGACGAGGCCGATTTCGAATCGCAAACCCTTCCGAAATCTAGACTCCGTTCGCTCTCGCATAGGTGGCCATTCCTATCCCGACTGCTATCCACTACTTACTCCGGATACCGCCGCCTGAGACCTTTGCGACCGTTCCTGTCCGCTTCGAAGCGCCCAGTCGGCTGCTATCGACGTCTTTTGTTCCGCAAATCGTGTTTCTATCTCCATGTTATCGCCGGTATAATACTCGCCCTCGTGGTTCTTACTTCAATATTCCGGCCTTCTTACACCCGACCGCCGTCGCATTACAAATCCCTTCGAAACGCTATACAGCAATCGACCACACCGGGCAGGGGCAACCCTCACAACGAGAAGATCTATATCGCGGCGAGCTTATACGATCCGAGCGGGGAGCTTGTGCGGGGACAATGGGGCGCTGAGATTTTGCAGTTGGTCGACCTGCTAGGACCGGAGAATGTCTTTTTGAGCGTCTACGAAAATGACAGCGGGGCGGAAGGAGAGCGCGCGCTGCGGGAGTGGGAGGCACAGATTCCATGCGACAAGTCTATCGTGTTCGAGGAACACATGGATATGCAAAGTCTTTCAACGGTGACGATCCCTGGTGGATCGCACCGGGTTAAACGTATTGAATATTTGGCTGAGGTCCGGAACCGAGCTTTACGACCTTTAGACGACCACCCGGAGAAGCGGTATAATAAGTTACTCTATGTAAATGATGTGCTTTTCAACCCGGTTGATTCCCTGCAGCTTTTGTTTTCGACTAATGCTGGTGAGGATGGAGTTGCTCATTACCGGGCTGCTTGTTCCGTGGATTTCATCAACCCGTTTAAGTTCTATGACACTTATGCTACTCGGGATCTGCAGGGACATGGCATGGGGCTTCCGTTCTTCCCATGGTTTTCGACTGCCGGAAACGGTGATAGTCGAAATGATGTTTTGGCGGGAAGTGACGCTGTGCGGGTACGCAGCTGCTGGGGAGGAATGGTCGCCTTTGATGCTAGATTTTTCCAGTATGGCGCAAAAGAGCCCGTTGGAGACCGTGATTGGGAGAAGAGAAATTCGACCCAAGGGTTGCAGCTTAGAGAACCTGAGAGCGGGATATCGCCGGTCCGCTTCCGTGCCTCTCGTGATGTGTTCTGGGAAGCCTCGGAGTGCTGTCTCATCCACGCCGATCTGCAAGACCCTCCATCGAATGTTGACGATCTCACGGACACTGGCGTCTACATGAACCCGTACGTTCGGGTTGCCTATGACAGCCGCACTTTGTCTTGGCTCGGGACCACTCGTCGGTTCGAGAAACTTTATGCTTTCATCCACAACGTTGGGAATCACCTTGTTGGTCTTCCTTGGTTCAACCCTCGCCGAGCAGAAATATTTGGCCAAACCGCAGAAGAAACCGTATGGGTTCCTGATCCCGTGGGTAATGGAGAAGGGACTTTTCAAACAATTGAACGGATCGCCGGCAACGATGGGTTCTGCGGACGTCGTGGACTGCAAGTCATTGTCGAGCATCGCGAGGAGGGCCAGAAGGGATGGGAAAACATTCCTGTTCCTCTATGACGAATTAGCGGTTTGTTGGGAACGATTTGGTTTGTATTGGAGTTTGGGATATCTTTTTGATTTACCTGGTTCCTTTTTTGTGAATATTTTGGATGTAAATACACGGAATACATATCATCTAACCTTCATGAATAGAACGCGGCTCTTTGCCAATTGTCCTGCTCGCGTTCTTCTCTAGCCCTATGGCTCGCTATAGTAAATGTCGTGGGAGCATATCGAGATACAGGAAATCCGTTCGTGGCTGAAAGCCAGACAATGTCACAGTCTGTTTGCTATTGTTTGATCAAAGCCACAATCTATACCCTTTTACTTGCAAACATACAGCATCACATTCACTTTGTTTGCATACTATGACTATTTTAGGCTTAATACTCTGATTCCTTCCTTCCTTTTCTTTCTCCCTTCTTCAAGTTCTTTCTTCTATTATCTACCTATTCATCGTCTTCCTACACAATTCTTATCCAGTTCGAATTATCAAGTATCCTACGATGACGGGTATGCAACCTATTCCCTCAGAGGTGTCCGAATGGCGCCTCAAAGTGGCCAACGTCGTTCACGACGTCTTTTCTTCATTCTTTTCCTCGGATCGCTCCTCTCGAACATCTGAAAACGGCGAGTCTGCCGATGAAACGACGACTCGTGCCTCTCGAGGTCTCGAAACGAGCCGATGGGCACCCCAGAATGCGAGTGCGAACGTCTCGAAGACAGACGCCAGCAGGTCTAATACACGAGTGACCAGTGGAAGAAGTCTTGAAGACAGTCGCTGGGCGCCAAAAGACGTGGTGCAGTGCAGTCGTCCTGCTGCTCGAGGGCTGGAAGATAGTGGGTGGGCGTCGAAGAGTCAAAAGGGCACAGAGGTAAAGGTAAATTTTTTATTTTATTTTTTTACAGGTTTAGATTACTGTTCATGATGAGCAATTTTCTATTAGCCCATTGCACAATTTCTGGCACTTTCTTTCACACACAAAACAGTGAAAGCTCACTGACAGTATGAAAAACAGGGAAAGGGCCCTGCCCCCAGTGACAGTCCTGCATACTCTACCTCTCTCCACTTCGCTTCTCTCATCTTTGCTCCCTCTTCACCCTCATTCACCCAACCCCAGCCTCTTCCTTCCCATCCTCTTTCTTCATCTCCATCTTCCTCATATTCTTCTCGGGTCTACTCAAACGGTTTTCGAATCTCTTCTAATTCTACTTCTCGTACTTCGCCAAACAAACCCGTCACCATGTTTCGCCCCGCGGACGTGGATGACACTGCTGGGTTCATGGCAGCCGTTCGTGCTAGGAACCAAAGCAGCCAGGCCACCACGTCTGCTGCCGTTCACGACGCGTCCAGTGACCAAGAAACTCATCCTAAACCTTCTACTTCTTTCGTTGGCAATCCTACTGCTCCTGAGTTTGTTCCCTCATCTCCCAGCTCGCTCGCTGGTAACCACGGTGGTAGCCAGGGCGACGCGTCTCCCATCCCCAAGGAAATGTCTGGTACGAAGAGAAATTTCTCTCCTGTTGGCAGTCCTACTGCGCCTGAATTTGTGCCTTCGTCTTCCAGTTCACTTGCTGGTAACTTTTCTGGTAGCCAGAACGGCTTTTCTCCCGCTGGCCCTAAGATCTCTAGCTTCGTTGGCAACCCTGCTGCGGAAGGGTTTGTGTCTTCTAAGCCCAGCTCCTTGGTTGGTAGTCCTGTCGTCGAAGATACGTTCTCTGTGTCTGTTCCGAAGGAAGAGATTGCTACTGGTAAGTCTGTCTTTCTTGCTCCACGATGGACTGTCGCTGACGGAAACGTTTTATAGCCGACCATGGCTCCCAGGAGAACGGTGGACTCGACAGCTTCGGTTCCAAGCCTCAGATTGCCATCCCTATGGCTGCGTCTTCAAAAGAACAGGGGACTGTAATCAGCGTGGATGATACTGCTGGATTCATGGCTGCTGTGCGCGCTTTGAACCAGTCACGTAACGTTTCTGCCATTAGTGGCACCACCGCTGTCGAACAGACCCCCGATTTGATGGACGTGGTGGACGATAATGCGGAACCGGAACAACCTACTGAACTTCCTGTCGCATCTCCTGCCAGGGACTTTTTCACTCCATCTCCATCCAAGGTCGCGAGGGAGCCCGCTATAAGATTCGCAGCTCTTGATACTGAGGTCTCGGCCCAAAGTATCCAACCGTCTAGTGAGCCTCCTACTTTTGAGGAACCTCCTAGTACTTCGTTTGAGACTATCAATGTGGACGATACCGCGGCGACCGTGGTGCCTCCTTCCATCGAGGAACTCCCTACTACGTCTTCATCGGAGAAGCCTGCCAATGTTGATGACACCGCGGCATTCATGGCCGCTGCCCGTCGCCTAAGACGTACCCCTGCGGGTGACATTGGCGAATCCACGGGTACTGCTCAAGATGCGGTTAAATCGCAGACTAGCTGGCTGGACAACCTGTCTCCTGTGAAAGAAGACCTGAGATCTCTCGATGTTTACAATGCACCTCGTCAACTTATGACTCCCATTCAAAACCTGAAGCGCGCTGAAATTGGCCAACTTAGCATGTCTCCTGCCGAACACTTTGTTTCCGCGGCTTCTTCTCCAGCGGTGAAGATCAATGATGATTTGGATGATGCTGCGAGCTCGCACACTGTCACTGTTTCGAAGCAAGAGCCTGCTGTCAATGGGTTTTCAACTGCTTCTAATGGCATAGATCCTGCCGAATCCTTGTCTACGGCTGGCCATGTTAGCGACTCCGAGCCTGAAGCGCCAAAGGAGAAGGTTGCTATTAGCGTGAATGACACGGCTGGTTTTCTTGCAGCTGTTCGTGCTTTGAAGGAGAGAAACCGGTCTCCTAGCATTTCCTACACTAACGCAGTTCCTCATGAGAAGAAGCCTTCGAGTAAGTCTACTTTGAACGTTCAATCTGATCATCGCTAACAGATTTTAGATGAGTACGGTTCTGCAGCTCGTGCTCATCCGAGTATCACCGCTGTCGAAGACGAGGATCGCGAGAATCTGATTACTTTCAAGTCGTGGGGTACCCCGGCTCCGCGAAACAAGCCTCGTAAGACACTCCAACCTCAATGCCTGATTTGAATAATGACACTGACATTTGCAGCTTCGCAAGTGAGACGCATCGTCCTCACCGGATTGCCTTCTAGCTGGGCTACCCCCACCAAGGTGCTGTCTCTGATTCACGGCGGTGCTATCGAGAAGGTCAACATTGATTCGTCCGGAAATGCATATGTCTACTTCTGCGACCATGAAGCCTGCAAGGCGTTCTACGAAAAGTACCCGAACGGTATCGGTCTTGGCCAGAGCAATGTCTTCGTCGAGATCGGCCAGGAGGTCGACGTTGTCAGCTCTCAGTTGGCATTGAGCCGCTCCATTGGTGCTACTCGTGTTGTCCGCGCCGTGGGTGTTGACCTGAAAGTCACGATGGACCAGCTTCACCAAATTGCCACCAGCAGCAACCGTAAGATTGAGAAGATTACGGACAACTACGTTCCTGGCGAGGTGAGTGACTAATAATCCTCCGGGGATCCTCCTGTACTGACAAATATCTAGGCTCGTACTGTGAATTTCCGTTTCTGCAACATCGACGACGCAAATAAATTTCGTGCAATGCTCGTCCGTGATGTTGACTGGGAGCATTGCAACATTCAATATGGGAAGGATCCGTAAGTCTTGTCTTGGCTCTACTTTCTTTTTTTCTTGTCTCGGGGTTTGCTGACGTGTGCGCAGTTGCGAGCTTGCCTCTGGTTTTCATATGGATTGAATCCCGCCGATTGCCACCATATGGTGTACCAGTAGGAATCTAAAACAGCAACATAGGGTAGTTATTGGTCAATGTTTTTCAAATCTAGTTGATTTCAGTTTGCAAATTGTCAGTCGTATGTATCTAGATGGGGGAACACGAACGATCTGGAATGCGGAAACGAGTCATGTATCCTAGACGTTCGAAGCAATTTGAATAATAAAGTCGATCTCTGCACTCTTTTCTGTGTCATCCGATCAGCTCCCTCCCAACCTGAATTTATCCTTGCAGGTTTAACTAGGAATAGGATTCCCTGAGTCTACAACAAAACAAAGTACCAACATAGCTTCGTCAGCAACGAACGTGATGATTACGATCAACCGTTGCAGCCTGGCTGCTTCTTTGTTCTCGTTTCTTTTTCCACTCGTTTCTTTTCTTTCAGCCTCACCTTAGCCCACCGGGCCGGGTTTAGCCCGGGCAAGAACAGAAGTACTCCCATATCCCAAAAGCAATAAACCCCCTCTGCAATCGTGGATCTATCACCACCACCCGTCTTATTGCTTCTTCTCATGTCCCGGGGCAGGGGATGTAGGGAGTGCGTAGTTGTCTTCACGGCGCAGCTAAATCGCAGCTAAATACTACGCTGTACTTTTGGCGAGGCGTACTACACACACTTTGCACTGAATAGTCATCGGTCATCTTGCATGGCGATAGTGAGAAGGGATGCCCTATTTTCGGAGTACTCCGTATAGTATAATTATACGAGGTCTTGTGCATGGGGATACAGGAGAGTGTCAATGCTACATACCGTATCTACAGACCATTTGTATTCTGCGCTGTATTCTGTACGCTGTACGTGAGCACATAATTCTTCAAGGAGGATTGTTATGCAATGATTTAACATTGGGTAAAAGGTTATGCAGGTTTATGCACTGTCATACATGCGTATCTGTACCAGTGAATTGTATCGTATAATGTGTATTCTCGGTATATATAGTATTACATACAAGTACATAAATACAACCATACCGGTACTTGAAGAACAAGCATTCTCGACATCGAACTGTGGTTCGAGTGGATCACACCATCATATGATTTAAATGGGGACGGAAAGTAAACAAACGACGTTATTGAATTCTATTCCATTTTGAAGCCACTTTATTGCTTCAAAAGAATTATGAGACATGGATACGTATGAAGTGCAGAAAAAATAGTAACAGTGGGTTCGATAATTGATACCAAAGTTTATTCTCTGCAGAATTCGATTGACACAAAAATAAAAAATAATAAAAAGTTGAAGAATCACATGGCAGACCATATATATATATATATATATATATATTTTTTTTTTTTTTTTTTTTTTTTTTT
Source organism: Aspergillus proliferans (assembly GCA_039880865.1). Taxonomy (NCBI): domain Eukaryota; kingdom Fungi; phylum Ascomycota; class Eurotiomycetes; order Eurotiales; family Aspergillaceae; genus Aspergillus; species Aspergillus proliferans. The sequence continues at coordinate 109,209 of JBDODB010000061.1, forward strand.
TTTTTTTT